>JAHHUM010001359.1:0-76125 GCA_036173005.1 Crenichthys baileyi | reverse complement strand
TTAAAAAAAGGAACATACAGCCCGTTTTGTCTAATCAACTACAGGGGTGGACAATGAAACTGAAACCCCGGCTTTTAGTGTGGGGGGTTTCATGGCTAAACTGGCCCGCCTGGTAGCCAGTCTTCATTAATTGCACATTGCACCTAAGAGCAGAGTGTGAAGGTTCAATTTAGCAGGGAAGAACACAGCTTTGCTCAAAATTTGATATGCACAAACATTATGGGTGACATACCAGAGTAAAAAGGGGACAAATTGTTGGTGCACGTCTTGCTGGCGCATCTATGACCAAGACAGCAAGGGGTTTTTTGTGATGTATCAAGAGCCACGGTATCCAGGGTAATGTCAGCATACCACCAAGAAGGACGAACCAATCCAACAGGAATTAACCTTTGACGCAAGAAGAAGCTGTCTGAAAAGGGATGTTCGGGTGCCAAACCCGGATTGTATCCAAAAAAACATAAAACCCCCACGGCTGCCCAAATCACGGCAGAATAAATGTGCACCTCAACTCTCCTGTTTCCCCCCAGAACTGTCCGTCGGGAGCTCCCCAGGGTCAATATACACGGCCGGGCCTCTTAGCCAAAAAATTTGGGTCACTCATGCCAATGCCAAACATCGGTTTCAAGGGTGCAAGGAGCGCAAATCTTGGGTTTGGGACAATGGGAAACATGTTTGTTCCGATGAGTCCACCTTTACTGTTTTCCCCAAAAATCCGGGGGGAGTTTACGGTGTGGAGAAGCCCCAAAAAAAAGCGTACCATCCAGACTGTTGCATGCCCAGAGTGAACATGGGGGGGGATCAGTGATGGTTGGGCTGCCATATCATGGCATTCCCCTTGGGCCCCAATACTTGTGCTAGTGGGGCCCGTCACTGCCAAAGGGACTACCGAACCCCATTTTGGGGGACCATGTGCACCAAGGGTTCAAACATTGTATCCTGAAGGCGGCCGTTTATCAGGATGACAATGCACAATAAACAGCAAGACTGGTGAAAATTGATTTGATGAACATGAAAGTGAAGTTGAACATCCCCCATGGCCTGCACAGTCACCAGATCTAAATATTATTGAGCCACTTTGGGTTTTGGAGGGGCGAGTCAGGAAACGTTTTCCTCCACCAGTATCACGTAGTGACCTGGCCACTATCCTGCAAGAAGAATGGCTTAAAATCCTCTGACCACTGGGCATTGACTTGTATATGTCATTCCCCAAGGACGAATTTGCGCTTAATGGCTGCAAAAGGAGGCCCCTACACCATACTAATAAATTATTGTGGTCTAAAACCAGGTGTTTCAGTTTCATTGTCCAACCCCTGTAGATTATAACTAAAACACTGGCATGTTAAACGACAATGAGCCCAGACCACAGGCTCAAATGTTCCGACAGGGCCATGATGCAGATAGCATAAAATAGCAAACCTCAGTGAATGCTGGTCAGTTTTTAGGGACATGGACATAATTCCTCCTCAATCAAGCAACGGACTGATGAAGTCACAAAAAAGATAGTGACTGTGCATTAGTGCTGCTTTTGCATATTTTGTACCTAAAATTAGCCCGGCTGATTTAACCTATTAATATTTACATAGCAAAACACATCCTTGAAACCCGGCCCCCCTCCCAAGATGCCAGTGGGACAACAGAATCATAGGACATGCAAAGGAGCATCTCCGTCGTTAGAGCTCGTTAAAGTCTTTGAGGTCGTTAGGGCCCCGAGGCTCGTTACAGCCCACAGAGATGAATGGGGAGGACTGGTTTGTCGGAGGCATAGAGGCTGCTTGGGAGTAAGCCAAGGCAGCCTCAGTCAGTGAGCCCTTTGTCGGGCCTGTCAAAGCGTTCTCATCAACCTCAGCTGTTCACTGTAAAACATACTTATCATTATGAACATGCTAGAGACTTACACTGAGAATAACAATGAGTGTGGCAAATCAATATTCTGTTGTTAATCTCAAAAATAAAGTCAGTGGATGAAAAGAAAGATATCTTCATGCTCTAAATATGAAACAAGGCCTATATGGATTATTGACTACAGTGCTGTGTTACTTGGTGCTCTAATAAAACGGACTTTAGCAACATTTGTCATATCCTGCAGTCTCTGCTTTTTATAAAGGTGCCTTCGTACGGGATAATGTCAAAAATCAACCAGAGTGTGAATGCGGTTTGTATTATTATTCCACAAGGGTTTTGAGCCTGCCCAAAACTTCCTTTGGAAGGATGTAGTGGCTTGTTATTGTGATTACAGCCTATTGGGGTCCTGGGTGGATCAAGTCTAAGCATGGTGGCAGGTGGCAGCTTAACAAAAAGTGGAGATTTTGCACACGTGTGGCTTGGTAGAACTTGAACATGCTGTCACCTCCTAGGTCAGGATCAAGATTGAATTTCCACTGACCAAAGTGCTGTACAATAAAATGCTGAGATCTTTAATGAAAAACAATGAAATATCACAATATGCATAAACTAAAAAGAAAAGCATAAAATGCAATCATGTAAAAATGTCAGCTGGAACCAGATGATAAGGAAAAACTGTGTACTGACTTAGCTGTTCTTTCAGCACACAGGTGGATCCTAATATGTTCTAAGCAAGCTGTGCTAGGCTTGGTCTGGGCATTATTATTAGAATATGTTTTGGTATATATAGTGTGGAGGAGTGCAGTCTTAGGGGAAAGTACTAACAGAGTGGTGGCACAGTGATCACCTTCACACTGAAGAGGGTTTCTAAACTTGCCATGATCTAAAATACTGTTTAGGTCATGGAGAATGTAGTGAGGTGAAGGCCACAACCATGCTGTGGTGACGTCATGCATGAGGACGACTGTCAGGCTTTTAGGCCCGTTTTTAAACAGTAGCTCAAGCCCATAGTCCAGAACCAGCAGCCCTTTAATTGTGGAGCAGTGGTAGCTAATTCTGCTAATGAGATCATGCACATTGATAGCTTCCTGTGTATGGCGGTATGTATTACATGACATTCATCTGTTCTGTTGTTCCACAACATCCTTCCCACAGTCCAGATGTTTCACTGATAGGGCACCTATGAGCTGTTGCCTTGCAGCACAGGGACACGGCAACACACAGATGGTTTCCTCTTTCCTTTCATCACTGTGTTTAGGTTGGAATTAGCCGCTGCACTTCATCAATTATGCATTGAGGGTGCCTCCTCCTCATTTTCTCATCTCTGCTTTGTGCTGATTTTTTTTTCTTTAAAATAAATCTCCAGCCTCTTTGGTTGGAGAAGGGCTGGAGGGAGTCATAAAGAAAAGAAATGCAGATAGAATCACAATATTAATGGTTGATACGAAACGCAACACCCTCAGCAATTATTGGTAACCCCAGTAAAAATGTATAAAATAACCCAAAAATATATTCATCTTATATTGCAGTCGCAAAATCTGACAGTGAAGACTTTGGAAAAATCTAATCTAATTAATTTGAATATATTTATTTAATAGGGGAATAAACACTAGTTGCTTGTTTTGCATTCCTAACAATTCCTAAGGGAGTGTAACTACAGAATGTTATAACTATATACACATTAAGTTTTTAGAGATGATCAGAGAGTTGAGGAGCTTTTAATCCATGACTTCCTGTTTCCCTGGGGTATAAATGTAACACATCATTGAGGACATTTTCTGTCTTCATAATGTGATGGCCTGGCAAAATATCCTGGAAGCAGGGATGGATGGATGGATGGATGGATTTCTTTTCCAGGGAAGCTAAAAAGTGTGCAGATGGAGCAGGGATTTCTATTATCAACAGAAGCCCTGAAAATATTTATTCATGTGAAAATGAAAAAGTTCAGACTATCATTGAAATGATAGTCTGATCGTGTCCAGAAAATGTAAGTTACTTTGATGGGACATTTAACTACAGAACAGATAAAGCATTACATCTGAGAAACCTTTCTAGAGATTATCTATGTGGCATTATTGTTTTGGGAGGAACACAGCCATTGCCAACCTTCATAAAAATAAGTTTGATCCTCTCTGTGGATATTTCCAGGCAGTCGATTATGCATAGAAAGCACTTTGAAATTAGCCTCTTTTCTTGGATTCTTGTGAATCTCTTTAAATGTATGAATTGCCTCGGTTATATGACAAAAAAAGAGCAAATCTCTAATCTCTGACTGCCTCCACCTTTTCCCTCTCTCCCTCTGTCTCTCCTGCTGGATTTCCTCTGTTTTTCTGTCTTGCTGTGGGGCAAACAAAGGGAACAAAAGAATGAGAGGAGACAGTAAGCTCTTCGTCCACTGTGGTGAGTGGTGGAGTAGGGCTCTCAATAGAAAGCTGGCCAGACTAGGCAGACTGATGCTATGAGAACTAGGCCAGAGAACTGTTGACAGCACACCAGAGTCTAAAGTCATAGAGGGGGATAAAGTGAAGGATTTCTACATAGAAGAGTGCTGAGGGAAAAAGAAAAAATAATACATTGTTTCATTCGAGGAATTTTTATTTGGCAGGATAAAAGTAGACTCTAGGGTCTTGGCTTTTAAAACACATAAGATCAGTCAAACCCAGTTTACCCACTAGTTATATACATGCACTTGATGGAGGCCAGTTTTAATAATTAAACTGGAACTAAATGCAGTTATGTGGTTCAAGCCTTCCGGCACACGTCCCTTTTCATTGTAGAGCAAGCATCAATTTATGTAAAAAACTAAAACTAATAAATAATAGAAGGAAAGCACATAAACAAAGATAACTGTGATGGGAATATGGACTGTAAAGTGAACTTTTTGGGTGCAACACAGCACAGTTTACATGCAGCCCATAATGCCAATAAAAACAGCTCAACACAGTGAGATAAAATCTTAGCTGAGTAACGGAGTTCTTACATTTGTCACGAGATATTTTGTAATGCTCCAAGTTCACTCAACAGTCTGCTCAACCGCCAAGCCTGTTCGATGTAAATATTTTCATCGGAACTTGGTCACTGGGATCCACTGGGGGTCTCTGTGGAGCACAATGGCTGTGCACCCCTGCAGGTACAATATTAGTCCTAGTGAGATTGTGGCATCAAACATACAGCAGATAATAAAAAAGCGATGATTCAGATCATGAGCAGAGGAAAAACAGCAGCAAAAGCTTGATTTACATCAATACCGTGAGGAGAGATCTTCTGTTTTTCCGGTTTGAATAATTTATCGTGCAGTGAAAACAAGGATACTAAAACTGGATTGCTATTCTGATAATATTCTTTGTCATCTCTTTATTCTTTATTTTCCATTTTTCACTTCTTCTTAGTGATCTCTACCACCGAATGTCCATAAATCTGTGCAAAGTCCTTTTGGCCAGTAGAAGCTGATTTGGCTATTCGTCTGATTGTTGGCTTTGACAAAGACAGAATTAGCCACATCCAAACAGATTGACCTATGCAAACAAAAACAGTGGAAAGGCTTTACTTTAAGAGATGAAATGCAATTTTTTATTATATCTGAAAAAGTACAGATATGCTAATAACTGCATTGTATATTGGGGAAGGAAAACACATGGAGTTGATGACGCAAGGTAGGTTCCCAAAACTGGTGGAAATGAGCGTCGGTTCTCAACAAAACACCAAAGTTCGGAGGCACCCGAACTGAACCGGTTCAAGAATGAGAGTTCTTTGGGTGGAAAAACGCCATGAGCGTACAACTGATCTTTCATTTTCTTGATGGTTAGTTTTAGACTTCACAGCTCCTTTGTCAGGTTTAGTAAAAGGTAGTGGTAGAATTTGAAATACTGCTTCCTTAGGTTTTTCTGAAGCTTTCTGATGCTAGTTGTTGGAGTGCAGCAGAAAATAACTGTTAGTCAACTTACGGCAACGAATGCTCCTGTACAAATGACAGCTCTACCTAAATTAGGCTTACCCTACTGAAAATTGTACTTTCATTTTTCTAGCATGCAGAAACAGATATCAGAGGGCACATTAGAAGACCAGTTTCACTCTCTGAACAGACTTCATTGTCCTTGTAACAGTGTTTCTTACCATGTCGAATCTTTTCAGCATTATGAATCCCAAAACAAAGCCTTTTAAAAGTTGTTTTGTTTCTCTCGTTTCTCCTCATTAATGCTACATTGATGTCTTCATTAGCTAATAAAGTCCAAGAGGGATACATCTTTCAGTATATCCCTGGAGCAAAGTTATTTGAATGTGCATATTAATGTTTACTAGAGTTACTTCAAAAAGAAATTGTTTATAGAGTAAAAGCTACATTTTTTTCTTTGTCAGGTCTTTGTGAAAACTACAAGCTAATAGAAAATAAGAACATAAATAGGTATTTGAACATGAGATGCCTCAATGAAGGAAATAATTAGCTGGAGGTCTTATCATGAGAAAAAATCATAATTGAAATAATGAAAGGAAAATAGTTTCTGTTAGGGTTTAATGGAGTTGTGATAAAGGCAACAAAGGAAGAGAAGAAAAGTCAAAGGACCATTGTTTCAGCCCGACCAAAACTGATGTTGGCGAGCTTCCAGCATCTTCTGGGTGAATGCATCGGGTCAAGGGTCATTTGCTGATAGTTCAGCTTCATTAACAAAATATATATGGGCCATGAGTGAGTAATGGTCAAGATTATTTTTCCTGTGTTTTTTCTATTTCATTTTAAATCACCTATAAAGATACATTTCTTTTAATATGTTTGCTGCCTGTTAAATTAGATTTCAGTAAATAGGACTTATATGGACTGCTGTTGTTAGCTCTGTGCCTTTGATCCTGCGTTCAAATCCTGGTCTCTACATTCCCTCTCGATGTCCCGCCTTTCGTCCAGTCATGGATCTTGGATTAGTTGACTTGGTTGTTTGTCCTGTGTGATGAAATGGCATCCTTTACAAGGTATACCCTGCATCTTGTCCATCTAAAATCCCAACACCAACATGTACAGGGATTATAGGGGTTATAAAAAATGTCTTAACACTCTCAGTTGGAGTTCTTTACTGTGAAGTAAACAGTTTAATGGGGAGCTGGATTATATTGGGGGAAGTATACAGAAAAGTAAAGAGGATGTGTACACTGTAGGATAATTTTGTTTAGCTATCGCTCATAAAGGGAACATGGAAAATCTGTTCTGATGCTGCAGACTGATTAGTCTGAATTTGATCTTTCTGGACTGATTTACAATAACTGTTAAGAGACAAAAAGTGTTTTCAATGTTAAATTGAGACAGCCAGCATAGAGTGTGGGTTTGTGTATATGTGGTCAGAGGTTAATCATGCATGCTGTGCATAGTTTTTTGTGACACAGGAAGTGGTGATGTAATAGTTGACAATCCCAAAGCTTTTCACACCCTCACTGTCTCCCTCTCAGAGTCTCTGATATGCTGATGTTTTTTCCCTCCCAGCTACCATGAGGCTCTGAGGTCCACAGTCATGTGGGAGCGCAGGGGTATGGTCGCAGGGTTTCAGCATCTCTTGAGACAAATACATACTCAGAGACAGTTACTGGGCATATAGCTTGCAGGCAGGGAGCATTTTGATTTCTTTAACAGCAGAAAATATGTAGCACTGCTGTTGGACCCAGATAAACAGCTCAAATGACACTTTCACTCTATCAGAAATCTAAGTCCTAATGCCATTTGTGACCAAAACCCTGCATAACAACAGGTAGTCTCTCAAGATCAAATTCTCACACTTCTCTCACATTACAAGTAGTTTATTATCTTTCATATATATCAAAAATACACAATGAAATTAAATTGCTTCTCTTGTCCTGAGGACATCAAAGAAGTAGATTTCAAACAACACTTCAGGGTTAGAAGGACAACTGTCTCTTGAAAGCAGCAGGGGAATTTCCTAAGAAGTCACTTTAACTCTCAGCAATAATGTCCATCCAACAGTTTTCAATCACACTCCAAGGTAACCAACTGATGGTGGCAGCCAATGGGTGGTGATAGCCTCATTTACTATAGTTACTGCATCAAATTAATACCAGACATTCACCACAGCATCAGGATATCTCTCAGTACTCACCACATTGTTATCAATATGACGTTAGCTGCTGTTAGATGTTAGCTGCCAGCCCAGTAGTAAGTCCAGCTGAATTCAGACATGTTATGGAGACAGCGAACACAGCGATCTCTTATTTGCAGGTAAACATGCTCCATGTGTACTTGCAGCTGTGAAGACTCCATGGTGTTACCCAAAGGATGAACATTGAGAAAGTAGTGTTATTATTTCCAAAAGGTTAGCAGTAAGCTAACGACTCAGCTGAACAGCCTCCTATGTTCAAGCACATCACATTCTGTGCCAGACGGGCCACTTAGTTGTTGGCCATAAAGCCCTTCCTTCAAAATTGAAAATAATTTTTTATCTTAATATCAGAAATGAACTTTAATGTTTACTTTGAAAACATAATGTAAACAGCATGTTTTTCATTTACGATAGTATGTTCTTTACTGTTTTAAATGCTAAAATTATAATACTTAATAATAATAATTTTACCATCTATACTACACCATATTACACCATACTTATACCTAAATAAAAGGTAAATTAATATTTATTTTACCCACTGAATAAGGTTAGTGATTGAATGATCATATGTTCAAATTTTGTCTAAAAATGTTTTGACATTTTGTGTTTTTACTGATATGGGCAATCACTACAAAATATCATCAAATTATGGCTTTTGGGAAAATGGGAAAAATACTATGTTTAGCAAATCCGTTAAAATAGATCCAGTTAAAGGCTCCAGATAACAACAGAGTAAACTGAGATTGCAGGTTTATTTCAAGGGGGGCAGATACACTCACAGACACACTCAGTCATCACTTGGTCTCTATGTTCTTTAGTTGGTTGGAACTGCTAGAAATATGCAAATGAAGTGCAGAGCTGGAGGGACTCATTCTGCATTATCTCTCATTTCCACTGCTTGAGCCCCAAAGGCTTTAAACACCCCGCAAAGGAAGTCCTTTGGAAGAATCTGCAGCTATATGTGTGTGTGTGTGTGTGTGTGTGTGTGTGTGTGTGTGTGTGTGCATGCGATGGAAATGATAGAGGGGGTGGCCTTCAGTATAGTACCACGTGGACATTTACTGTGATTTCAGACTAAATTAAACCACATCAAACACACCGGATCAAAGAGTGTACAGCCGTTACTGTCTGTATGAGTGTGATGTCTAGGCTGTATACCCCACCCCCCAACACACACACAATCACACCCCTACATACACACACACAGGCACCCCAAACACACACACATATACATCTGTCCTTCCTACTGTCTCCATTCAACCTTCATATTTTCTATCATTCTGATGTTTGACTTTTTTTGTTTGCAGATTCTCTCTGTCCTCTAAAGACATTTCAGCCTCACACTGAATAAAGACACCATCCCTCACACACAATTTGCAACCACTTAACAAGGTTGCAGGTTAACCTGGAGCAAGTATAATGTAATATATTTTGTGGGGGTGTGATAAAGCAGAGATCCAGCTTAAAGAAGTGCTGGGGGGGGGGTGTCTTCCATTAGAGACCAACCATCAGCTCCAAATTGTGTTAACAATCTGGGAATGTTCTCTTTGCGCCCTTTGATGCTGCTCGATGCCAGTGGCTGTCGAGCACTTTATGTGTGGCTGCGTGTGTTTAAGGGCATGTGAGAGAGCACATGCGTGTTCTGCAGTGGATGGATTAGATGGCTGCACCCGAGGAGCTGAGGGGTTTGGGGAGATAAAGAAAGAGGTGAATGAGGGGTGGAAGCTGGAGACGGGTACAGTGTACAAATGGAGGGGCAAATGACGTGTGTGTGTGTGTGTGTGTGTGAGAGAGAGAGAGAGAGAGAGCATGTGTTAATGCTTTTGAGGATGTACAGACAGGGAATGGAGTAAATGAGGATGAAAACAAAGGAGAGAAACAGTGCAGGAGGCAGTAGGACAGAGCATAAAGAACACTGAATAGAAACGCAGAGGTTGTGTTTAATCTTTCTGAAAGTATCGGTAAAAGGAAGACGGAATATTTTACGAATTTATTAGGAATTATTTGTCCATTGTCCTATTTTTTCTATGAATGTTAAAATATTATCATGAATTCTATGACTTATTAGCATTATGTGCATGTTTCTGCTGTGAAGGAATAGTATTTAGACACACAACTAACATTCAGTTTTGTTTCCTTTCATAAAGAGTTTAATCCCAGGTACAACAAAAATGTTGAATATTTGGAACAGTTGTAAAATACTGTAGGTGAGGTGGGGTTATTGTTAAGGCCAACAATTACTTTTGCTTGTTAACAACTGTTTGTGGCTATTTTGATATAACATTCTCTTGTGTGAGTTATGAGATATTTGAGATAAAATACATAAGCGGTATGACCACCTCTACTTAGAACTATAGATAAGGCAGAGTTTGTGACTCTCAGACATAGAGTTGAGTTGTAAACACAAAGACTTAAGACTTGAATTGGACTCTAGGTATGGGATTGGAGTCACGTGAATATATTTAAACGCACGTAAGAAAACCTGCATGATAAGCCACATACTGCAGATCTGACAGATGATGCACTTTTGCCGCTTTTCAGCTAGGCCCCACTCAGCTCAGTTCAGCATGGCTCCACTTGCTTTTTAGGCTTTTCCATTAGCAACAGTTATGTGGAATTGTTACTATTTTAGTACCTGCTTGCCTGTGGTTCCAGCCGTACAGTTGTGCTGAAAACGCGACATCAGAAGACTGTCATTCACTGATTAGGTGGGGGGGAGGGGGGTGAATCACTAGTCACGGCATACACATTATGATATGTAACTAATATCTTCAATGGTTTTATCGTTGTACGCTGGGCTTATTGTGTATATGGCCACTGTAGCAAGCTACCATTTGGTAGAGTTTGCATACCCTCACACGTTAGCTTTTTCCACTCCATGGCTTTCCTCTCTCACTTGCACTTTTATAGAGTGCTTCGTCTTGCCGCCCACAGCCTTCTCTGGCTTGTCTTTCACTCTGAGTCTGACAAAAAGCTATAGACTGAGCAATAGGTCCTCCAATGTTATGTTTGTGTCACATACAAATCACATATTACTTTTTCAGACATTTCTTGGACTGAACTCTTCATTAAATGATTGGGTTGCTTCAGTAGCCTACAACATGCTTATCTGAAGCAGTTTTTTCTTGATCCTTTTCAAAATAAAAGCACCTTCTGTTCTTTTCATTCAGAAGTTTGCCATTCTGTCCCATTCAATACAATACATTTCACCTCACTCATTATTTATCAATTTTTAAGGCAACTTTGAGCATTTCTGTTGTTCAAATCTAGAACATCGCTTCTAGGAAAGCCTACAAATCCTCTCTACACTAAATAATGAAGGAGTATGCAATTTGAACACAGGGATGAACTACATAATCACAAAGGCAGGTAGGGTTTCGTAAAGTAAAAACACTTCCTTTTTAGAACTTTGACAACAGTTGTTAACCCATTTCAGCTATTTTCTTTGGCATCAGTTTTCTAAATAATTTACAGCTGCTCATAACCAATGTTTTGTACGCTGAATATAATGTTTTATAAAGGTTATCTTTAAATGTTCTTGTGGTAAATTTGGCTTAAGGATATTGCAGTATATTATTCATGTAAACATGTAAATCAAATTATATGTAGCATGATTTCAGTTTAGATTTTTTTGGTTGATATTCTTTCTTTTCACATGTAAATTAAAGTACTTTATTTGAGAGACTGTTATTTTCTGTACTGCTAGAAAGTGAACAAATAGGGTTAAACATCCTTTTGAAATATTCTGGAATAAATTTTTCATGAATGCAAGCTTAGATATAAAACTCAAAATAGTCTATTTAATAGTCATCTTTGACATTTTCTGGACTTCTTGGATAGGGGGTAAAATGACTCTTTTGCTGGTTATAGGTGCTATTGAAATGTTAGCTGGTTTAGTTTGAGGCACAGAGCATTGCTTACGAAACAATGAAAGAAATGTTATCTTCAGATTGAGATGAAGGTTTCTGACCACATCCTTTTTTTGAGAAAAAGTTGAAAACATTTACCTAATATGCTTAAAAAGTCCAAAAGACATCCATTGTAGCGGAAATGTTTTTGTTTTTTTTTCTTTTTACATGGGCTCATTCTGTATCTAAAGTAGATAGAAATGTATGTGAAAAAAAATCCTTAATAAATATTTGTTTGTAAAAACACATTGTTTGTGTTGCCAGTGCTCCTATCCTGTGTGGGAGGACTTCAGCGCCAAGGCCACCAAGCTGCATTCCCAGCTCCGGTAAGCTCTAAAGAAATGAAATAGAAAACTGATGCTCCACTTAGAACGCTTAAGTCTATACAGCATGTTGCAAGAGTAATTATGTACCTTAAACTTCTTCACATCTTGTCACATTGTAACCAAAAACTTGTATTTTGTAAATGTATGTAAATGTATTTTATTTTAACTATACAGTCACCGGCCACTTTATTAGGTACACCTTGCTAGTACCGGGTTGTACCCCCTTTTGCCTTCAGAACTGCCTTAATCCTTCGTGGCATAGATTCAACAAGGTACTAGAAACATTCCTCAGAGAGTTTGGTCCATATTGACATGATAGCATCACATAGATGCTGCAGATTTGTCGGCTGCACATCCATGATGCGAATCTCCCGTTCCACCACATCCCAAAGGAGCTCTATTGGATTGAGATCTGGTGACTGTGGAGGCCATTTGAGTGCAGTGAACCCATTGTCATGTTCAAGAAACCAGTCTGAGATCATTCATGCTTTATGACATGGCGCGTTATCCTGCTGGAAGTGACCATTAGAAGATGGGTACACTGTGGTCTTAAAAGGGGTGGACATGGTCAGCAACAATACTCAGGTAGGCTGTGGTGTTGACACAATGCTCAATTGGTACTAAGGGGCCCAAAGTGTGCCAAGAAAATATCCCCCACACCATTACACCGACACCACGTTTTTCCAATCTTCTATTGTCCAATTTTGGTGAGCCTGTGCGAATTGTAGCCTCAGTTTCCTGTTCTTAGCTGACAGGAGTGGCACCCGGTGTGGTCTTCTGCTGCTGTAGCCCATCCGCCTCATGGTTCGACGTGTTGTGCGTTCAGAGATGCTCTTCTGCATGCCTTGGTTGTAACGAGTGGTTATTTGAGTTACTGTTGCCTTTCTATCAGCTCGAAGTAGTCTGGCCATTCACCTCTGACCTCTGGCATCAACAAGGCATTTGCGCCCACAGAACTGCCGCTCACTGGATATTTTCTCTTTTTTGGGCCATTCTCTGCAAACCCTAGAGATGGTAGTGTGTGAAAATCCTAGTAGATCAGCAGTTTCTGAAATACTCAGACCAGCCTGTCTGGCACCAACAATCATGCCATGTTCAAAGTCACTTAAATCATCTTTCTTTCCCATTCTAATGCTCAGTTTGAACTACAGCAGATCATTTTGACCATGTCTATATGCCTAAATGCGTTGAGTTGCTGGCATGTGATTGGCTGATTAGAAATTTGCATTAACGAGCAGTTGGACAGGTGTACCTAATAAAGTGGCCGGTGAGTGTATATGGTACAACAACACAAAATAGAGTATGATTCTGAAATGAAAAGAAAATGATAAATTGTTTTAGAAATTTCATGTATCATGCTGTGGGGATTATTATTAAAAATTATTCTTAAAAAATTGCAGTTCACTTTGTGTTGGTCACATAAAATCTCAATAAAGTATGATGAAGTTTGGTTGGAGTATGGCAAAATGAGAAAACGTTTAAGGAGCATGAATGTAATGTATCACTGGAAATATACTTCAGCAAATACAAATAGTGAACTTTAATATTTATGTTTGATATTTCTATTATGACCAATAAAGTTGTTATTATTTTGTCCTATATAATCCATTAAGAACTCTTTTTATCCTTGTAGAACCACTGTCCTGGCTGCTGTGGCCTTCCTGGATGCCTTTCAGAAAGTGGCAGACATGGCTACCAACACCAGAGGTAGGATGACAGCAAGTGTATGTCTGTTTGTTTATTGAAGGAACCAAAGGTCATCGCTGAAAACAAAAATCTTACAGCTGTTGGTTTTTGTGCAGTGTTCCTCTGCTTTCATGTTGTTGGAAGCGTGCTCAACATTGCTGTATCAATAAATATATTATCAGGTGAATGTGACATCATCAACCAGTCTGATAAACTAATGAAATGTTTCCAGCAGCCAAGAGGTGCACATATTCACATATTTGAAAAGAAATAGACAGCGCTGGTTACACAAACTGAAAATGATAGAAATCATGGTCTTTGAACAAAATTGGTTGGTCATTAGCTGAGAGAAACTTGATCTTTATATATAGAGCACTTGCGAATAGACAGTCTGTGTCTCAATTGAAAGAATTCTAGTATCTTGGTGTCTTGTCCACAAGTAATGGTAGGATGAGGCTGGAGAAGGATAGACGGATTGGTGGCTCGTCTGCAGCAACGTGGACGCTGCTTCAGTCTGTCGTAGCAAAGAAAGAGCTGAGTCAAAAAGTGAAAAAGTGAAATCACTAATGTTCATGAGATGCAGAACTTAACCAAAAGAGATCTCAGATAGTGGCTGAAATTAGATTCTGTGAGATTCTCCTCTGTAAGCTAGCTGGGCATTTCCAGAGCGAGCAGGAGTAGAGCCTCTGCTCCCCTGCATTAAAAGGAGTTAGATGTAGGTCAGGAGGCCTCTCTTTGGAGCTTTTTCATTCCCACTGGGAGGAGGCCCCAGGACAGATCCAGCACTTGCTGGAAGGGGCTGTATTTTCCTTTTGCTCTGGAAATGACAACAGATGATGGTAAAAGATATTTCATTCTCTACAACAGACTTACTGAATAAAAGATCTGCAGCATCTTACTGAAAGAAACTAAAGGACCTTAGCTTCTTCAAAAAGTACCGACGGCTTCACTGTTTCATCAGTGAGTCCAGTTTGTTGTTCAGGTGACCACCGAAGTACGCCTGCATCACCTCCACCTCTTCTACCATGATGAAAACAGTTTTGAAATGATTGGTTCGAGGTCAGGACTCTACGCAGGTCAGTCAAGTTTTTCCCCACCAAACTTGCTGATTCCTACCTTTAGTTTGAGCAATAGTGCACAGTCATGTTGGAACAAGAAGAACCCATCCCCAAACTGTTACCAGAATATTATGAGCATAAAATTGTCTAAAATGTCTTTTTTAATCTTTTAGTGACTTTGTAAATGGTAAGTATTGTAGTACTTTAATCCTAATCCTAACTGAACTTCACCTTTGCTGTTTGAAAAGGGTCTTGGTTTGAAGTTGTTCAGTACATGACATGTTCAGTATTCCATCAGGATGCTTAAAGTCTGCAATTAGTTTAAATGAAACTTGCACTGATTGTAAGGGATGTCCAATCAGGCTGAAACACAGAAAATCCTCCTGCTGTTATTACTTATTGGGTGCAGATGTGATAGAGTGTTTGTAATAATGAGGTGCATGTGTGTGTGTGTGTGTGTGTGTGTGTGTGTGTGTGGTGTGTGTGTGTGTGTGTGTGTGGTGCGCACCATACAAGGTGGGCTCCTACAACTGAGAATGCAGGAAAAGACTCATGCTGCTTTTACAGGCCAGACAGGAAGTTGCTAAGCTTTGTCAGCTCCTACCAAATGAGCTTCCCTTGCTGAAAATGCACAAAAATGAAATGCAAATGATGCAGTTATATTGACGCAGGCTGCTCACCAGAGGCTTGTTGTACTTTCTGTACTGATGAATCATTCCATGAGATTGACTGCATCTGTCGAATGCTCTTGTTCACTGCGTGATGATCTCTGATGGATCTGCTAAATGGAAGGAAGCAGAAGACAGCATTATTAATGATGAAGTTCTGTCTTCCTGCTGTATGAATGTGCTGCTTAATACAGCGGGTCTGAATCAAGAACAAAGAGTACTGATGATCCTGTGCTCTGCTCTTGTACCGACAGTCTCATTTGTATGACTAGATTGTTAACAGTTCCCTTTGGCTATCAAAGAGATTTAATGTAAAATGAGCTGTTTGTTCTGGAGCTCAGTGTTCAGAAATGATGTTCCTGATGGAATTCTTGCACGACCAGTTGTCTTACATTCAGTATCATTAGCATAACCACAAATAGGATTGATGTGGGTTGTTAAAAATTAGAAGTCCCGTCTCATGCCATAGTAGTCGTATTTTGGTCTGGTCTGTTTGTTCCAAAGCTTTTATTAACGGTAGCAGATGATAGGAGAGTATAGAAGGGACTAAAAAACGTTTTTAATTGTTGCCCACGTAAGGATAGAAAGCAGCAACATATAGTACAGTTTCTCGATATTCAAACCTTTACTGGCAATCCCTTTTTGTAAAGGCTGGACAGCTTTCCGCATGTTTCCACTGGCATTTTAATGATTTATCTTTACTCATAAGCTCCAGGACTTGAAGGTTGAAAGGCCTTCTTGCCATCACCCTAATCTTCAGCTCCCTCCATACATTTTCTACTCCAAAACAAGGATATTACTTCCTGTCAGGATAAACATGCAGGTAAAACTAACATTACTTTAAACATGAATCTGTTCAGGGTATGGCTAATTTTGGGCTTAACTTTACATGCAGAATGTGAAACAGAGTCACATTAACAAGCAGTGTGAGAAGGGCTAAAGAAACTGGCATGAATGGAAATGGTCTGAAAACAGAGGACAGAAAGCGCCTGTTCTGTTTCAATTAATATAATGGAAAAATGTCACAAAATGCAGCATGTAGGCTTATGAATTTTCCATGTTACGTATCAGGTCATCAGTGTTTAGCTGCTGTGTAAATCTCAAGCTGATGAATCAAATGAAGAGAGCTGGGAGGATAGGAGCTGCTGTTGTTCTGTGTATTTGATGGTGTGTGTAGGTCGGAGGGAGATTTAACAAGTTGGTGAAATCCAGCGGGAGGAAGTGTGCAAGTGTTTGTGAATTCCCTGCTGTGGGGTGAAGCTCAGGCCACTCTCAGATGAACTATCCACATTTCTCCTCCGTTTGATGGGGCGGCAAAACACAACAGTGATGGAAATAAACTAGAACTCAAGAAAATGTATAACTCTGCTGCTACTTAAGTTTAACTCTACAAAGAACAGAGGATTCTAACCTTTTATATAGCTAAAAAATCAGAAAATATTTTGATACATTGGAACCTTTTCTTGCATTCCTTCACTGATTCTATCTTTGAGCTTCTGTCACCACCCTCTTCCTCTTCAGTCCTCAGTCATACAGTACAGGGTCCTTTTAAACACACTCTTTTTAAAACATTAAGCTCTTGTCATATACAAACCCAAGACCAGGATAAATCATTCCAAACTTATTTACAATTTCACTGAAAAACAAATCCTTTAGAAAAAATACCCTAAAAGGTCCAACAATCCTGTTGCATAAGTGTACAAAACTTTAAACTAATACTTTAATAGGCATATTTTTACTAACTTCCAATTTTCAGTTTCATTTGATAAGAGCTGTTGCAGCATCCTACATCTTAACTTTTAATATTTGCAAATATTTGCTTAGTATCACTCTTTTGCTTTCTAACAGGCACCTGAACAGTTAAAAAGAAAAATAATATACATATATAGATGGATAGACAGAAGTCAGACAGATTTCTTTTATCGTTCATGAGCCCTTTTGTTTGTTTCTCCTACACAAGTTCTGCAGTAGTAGCAGTAAAAGCTCGGCAGTTTCAAGAACTCCCATGGTGCACTTTTAGCACTGTACAGAGCAATGAAGCACCAGCGTGTGTGCTTCCATTTGTGTATTTCTATGTTAGCTTGTGTGGGACACAGACCTGATGGAGATGACAATCTGATGGTGCAGAATGCCTGGTGGTTTTATTGCCCGCCTGTCTGCCTGCATCCAGATACAGGCTTTCATTATGAACATCATAAATCTTATTAATGCTCACAGGCTTGCGTCTGTATGCACTCATGCACAGAGACAGACCTCTGCCATTTTTGATGCATTATGATTGAAACTGATCTCCAAATGTTGATGAAAATAACCTTGGGGACTGGTTTCTATAAAGCAAGACATGAGCAGAAACAAACTATAGTTTATCTTGACTGCAGGAAGGAGAAAAAACAGGCTGGAAAATCATTTCCAGCATTTTTATCATCTTGATTAAAACCAAAGAAAGGCAGCAGGGGGCAGGAAGCAGTGGCGTTTTGGAGAAATGTGGTCTTTACTTGGAGAAACACAACCACTAATAATGCCACTGGTTTTAAACAGTTTGCCAGCAACCCTGACCATGGTCACAAGAGTTTACAGTTCCTTTACCAAGTAGGAATTTAATTTGGAAAACTGTATATGTTGGTTAAACGGCTAACCAATGTATGGAACTGCTGTACACAGCATCTGTAAAACAAAATGAGGAGGAACAGACTCACCTTTAGGTATTGGAGAATCCCAAACTGCCACAGTAGTTTATCAAAAAATGGTGAATAAGACATTGATGTTTAACTAATGTATGATATCAATGAGGGACTATTTTACAAGACACAATGAACAACAGATTGTACTGTCCTGTCTCTGTGAACTATGCTTGCCTTACAGATATGATAGTTAAAATGTACTTGTAGACTTTTAATTCTTCTTAGTGGATTTAACAAACAAGCACTTGTCTTCGTTTGAACTACATACAGTTCTCTGCAATCATATATACCCCTAGAACAATTTCCACATTTCGTTACATGCGTTAATGTGACTTATTACCAATACAAAGTACCAATGTTCAAGTTTTCTACAAGTTCTGAACTGGAGTTATCTCTGGAGTTTGAATAGGTCCTCCTAACACATTAATATTCTTTTATCTAAACCATTCCAGTGCAGCTCTGGCTTTATGTTTAGAGTTGTGGACCTGCTGGAAGGAGAACCTGTGCCCCGGCCTCAGGTCTTTTTCAGCCTCTTACAGGTTTTTTTGTCTGAATATTTGGCCTGACAAGCTCCCCTCTCCCTGCTAAGGAAAAACATTTTCCACAGCATGATGCTGCCAATACCATATTTCAGTGTTGGAATGGGGTGTTCGGTGTTAGTTTTCCACCACACATGGTGTTTTGCATGTAGGCCAAAAAAATAAGTTGTGGTCTTTCAGAACAGAAAACCTTCCTCCATATGTTTGCTGTCACTTACAGGGGTTGGACAATGAAACTGAAACACCTGGTTTTAGACCACAATAATTTATTATGGTGTAGGGCCTCCTTTTGCGGCCAAAACAGCGTCAATTCGTCTTGGGAATGACATATACAAGTCCTGCACAGTGGTCAGAGGGATTTTAAGCCATTCTTCTTGCAGGATAGTGGCCAGGTCACTACGTGATACTGGTGGAGGAAAACGTTTCCTGACTCTCTCCTCCAAAACCCCAAAGTGGCTCAATAATATTTAGATCTGGTGACTGTGCAGAGCATGGGAGATGTTCAACTTCACTTTCATGTTCATCAAACTAATCTTTTACCAGTCTTGCAGTGTGTATTGGTGCATTGTCATCCTGATACACGGCACCGCCTTCAGGATACAATGTTTGAACCATTGGATGCACATGGTCCCTCAAGAATGGTTTCGGTAGTCCTTGGCAAGTGACGCGCCCATCTAGCACAAGTATTGGGCCAAGGGAATGCCATGATATGGCAGCCCAAAAACCATCACTGATCCACCCCATGCTTCACTCTGGGCATGCAACAGTCTGGGGGGTACGCTTTTTTGGGGCTTCTCCACACCGTAACTCTCTGGGATGGGGGGAAAAAAGTAAAGGTGGACTCATCAGAGAACAATACATGTTTCACATTGTCCCAGCCCAAGATTTGCGCTCCTTGCACCATTGAAACCAATGTTTGGCATTGGCATGAGTGCAAAGGTTTGGCTATAGCAGCCCGGCCGTGTGTATTGACCCTGTGGAGCTCCCGACTGACAGGGGTTCTGGGGGAAACGGGAGATTGAAGCACATTTAATTCCCCCGTGATTTGGGCAGCCGGGGGTTTTATGTTTTTTTGGATACAATCCGGGTTAGCACCCGAACATCCCTTTTTTGACAGCTTCCTCTTGCGTCCACAGTTAATCCTGTTGGATGTGGTTTTTGTCCCTTTTTGGTGGTATGCTGACATTACCCTGGATATCGTGGGGCTTTATACATCACAAAAACTTGCTGTCTTGGGCACAGATGCGCCAGCAAGACGTGCACCCCAACAATTTGTCCTCTTTTTAACTCTGGGATGTCACCCCAAATGTTTTGGGGGATTTCAAAATTTTTGGCAAAACTGTGGGTTTACCCTGCAATTTAAAACCTTCACACTCTGCTCTTACTTGTGCAATGTGCAATCAATGAAGACTGGCTACCAGGCTAGTCCAATTTAGCCATGAAACCTCCCACACTAAAATGACAGGTGTTTCAGTTTCATTGTCCAACCCCTATACATGGCTTTGGCCAAACTGCAAATGCGTCTTCTTATGGCTTGGTGGGTCTATAATTTAATTAAGATGTATCTGAGGACTGAGCTCAAAAATAATGAGGTTTATGTTTTCAGATTTTTATTTTTAAAAAACATTAAATACCATGTATCATTTTCCTCCCACTTCATAAAATTCCAACGAGATTTGTTTATACGTTCATAGTTGTAACAGAACAAAGAGTTAAACAGTTCAAGAGGTGTGACTTCTAGGCATTGTAACAAAGCAGCCTACCTCAACACACCTCAACATGTTGGCTCACCGGACATTGCTTGGAAAAGTGTAGAGTTTTTACAAAGCACGGCAATCAATTGGAAGCTGGAACGATGAAGACTTCTGATATTTGGAACTCCAGCGTGTGATGCATGGGTCTTCCCATTTTCTCTGTCTGACTAGGGCACGGATCCACCACACCTTCGGCCAATCGCAGATGAGCTGAATCACATTTACCAGCTCGGTTGCCTGGCAACAGTGGGGAGAGAAAAAGAGCATGCGATTGTGTGAGAAAAAGGGACGGAAGTGGTGGCAGAGAAAAAATTGCCATGTTGTTGCCAAGAGGAGAGGAGAAATCTGAGGAAGATGGCTTAATTGCCTTTCACAGATTGCATGCCTTTCACGGTCAACCACACATTTTGATCTTACCCAGCTGATCATGCAACACCATTGCCTGAAGCAGGGTTCTGTACTCTAGCCCAAATAACTTGGTTATAATGAAATTAGCCATCTACTGACATTATTTTAACCCCACATGGGTAAATGGGTACATCATAATATACAATAACAACAAACATTCAGTGTTTGCCAAAGTAGCAAAGATCAATCAGTTTCTGATGTTATAACCTCATAGCTGAATGTTTTTGAAGTTTATATACAGAACCATCTGTAGGTATGTTTTGTTCTGAGTCCTTCACAAACAAATCCTTTCAGCACCCTTTGACCCAACCCGATGACAAACACAAATACCCAACTGGTGGGAAATTCTGCTCTGCTAGATAAGTAGCCTTTTATATTTGTCTTTGTCAGCCTGATCATTTGCTTTGGGGAACCTGTCCCTATCACATATCTTTCTTTTAACCACAGCTTGATTTTAGATATTCAATGCAATGCATCAATGCATTTTCATGTAATTTTTCAGAGCTGCCATTTCCATGGGACATGGTG
The DNA here is from genome assembly GCA_036173005.1 of Crenichthys baileyi. Lineage (NCBI taxonomy): Eukaryota > Metazoa > Chordata > Actinopteri > Cyprinodontiformes > Goodeidae > Crenichthys > Crenichthys baileyi. Next base: position 54,629 of record JAHHUM010001359.1, on the reverse strand, counting down.
GTTGTGGTTTGCAGGATTGTACACATCTAGCACCTAAATCCATCATTGGAACGGTTCCAGTTGAGAGCTACTGATGTTTCTGTAAAATATCCACTACTACACTACTACACCACACCACACCACACATACTACACTACATTAGTTTCAGAGTCAATCTCTAATCAGAAACCAAAGGGGATTTATATTGAAGTGGTAAAACTTTAGATGCCGCTGTCATTGTCAGAGAAAAATAATCTTCAGATTGGAAAATAATTTTAAAAACCTTTCCTAAAATGTCAGAAAAAAAAGAAAAATCCAAACAGAAAAAAGTCAAAGCAAAACAAGCCAAAACCCAAAATGTAAATTATTGTAAAAACTCAGACAGCAGAGCAAAATTTGATACATTATGTCTTCTTTTGCAAACATGCAAGTTACAGACAAAAATCTAAAAGTTTTCAGAACGATTCATTCATTCATTTTCTATACCGTTTATTCAAGTGGGTCATGGGGAAGTTGGTGGCTATTTCCAGAAGTCTATGGGCGAGAGGCAGGGCACACCCTGGACATGTCGCCAATCCATCGCAGAGCAACACAGAGACATGCAGGACAAACAACCATGCACACACATTCACGCCTCAGGGCAATTTAGAGAGACCAATTAACCTATTATGTTTTGGACTGTGGGAGGAAGCCAGAGGACCCAGTGAGAACCCACGCATGCATGGGGAGAACATGCAAAGGAGTCGAACCCAGGACCTTCTTGCTGCAAGGCAACAGTGCTACCAAATGCGCCACCGTACAGTTTTCAGTTTATCTGCATAAACACTCCACCTGAACTATTCTTGCTGATCTCTCATATGTCAAAGATGTCTTGGAACAATGAAAAAAATATATTTTTGCTCTTGTAATAATGGCAGGCCAGGCAAAGACTGAGACTTCTTCAGCCTGACTGTAACATAGCAGTTCATTGAGAGTTCAAACTGGTTAAAACCCAGTTTATCTTACAGAGTGGCTCTGAGAAGTTTTCACACTCCTGTTAAAGTCCCAGGCTTTTGTGATGTGATGTAATAAAATGAGACTTATTTTACATATAATGTGACATTTATCTTTTTCAGCTCAACAGAAGAAAAAAAACCTAAGTCCAATAACCCAGTTGCATAAGTGAACACCCTTACTCTAATAATTTGTTTAAACACTTATGGTTTTAATTCTAGGATTCAGTGTTATGTGGTACAGGTCTATCAGGATCCCATACTGTATATTAACTTGGATTTGTCCACTCTACCTCGTAACAGTTTGTGAGGACATCTCTTGTCAACCGCCCTCTACAGGTGATCCCTAAAATTTTACATTAAATTAGTTCTGGACTCACCTAAGCTTTCTAAAATGTTCATTCATTCAATATTCATTTATTCCCCCTTTGGTGGATTAATTGTTTGGATGTATTCTTGGACACACTGTGATATGGAAAAACACTTCAGCTTTGTAGCACACACCTGAAGGTTTTGGATAAGAACTGACTCATTTTTAGGATTGACCATAATTTCAATCACCCCGATAAAACCACCAGTTGCATTGGAGGTATTAATGGAGGTTCTTGCTTGAATGCTACTCTTGATGAGAACCTCCATCGCCAATCCACACACACAAGTACCACAAGAACAGACATTTATTTGTTTTAATTTCAACATTGAAACATTTCTGACAGAACAGGCCACCATTATGCTCAATGGTTTCAACCTTTCAAACAAAACCGATGTTTTAAAAGGCTAAGTTCTTTAAAAAAATAAACTATATTAATATCAAGCACACATACTGTTCATTTAGTGTTTATATTTGTTCATCTGAAAATAAAAATTCCCTTTGAGGTTTTCATTGACTTGCTCTCGAGGTTATACAACATAATAATCAATCACTGAGATGATGCAGAAATATTAAGACTATAGTTCAACCAGAGCAGCCTTTCCTGTTCAGATTGACTTTAACCCAAATATATTAACTGGACTTTACTGAAATTACATGCAAATAAATATTGGAAAACATAATTAGTTATTTGAAATCAGAACCTGTCAGAAGGCAGTAAACTAATCTCAACAGCAGCTTAAGCGTTCTGTGTTTATCCTAAAACATGCAGACATCGGCTTCTGTTCCACAAAAAAACAAAACATCACTAAGTTGACCTTCAAAGAAACACACCACAGGTTAATAATAATTCTTACCACACACACACAAACAAACACACTACAAATCATCTTAATTTTTAAGTTGATGTTTAGTGTTACTTAAAGTCTTCACTAATGTAGAATTCCTTCCTGCTCCACATGATGGTGCACCTAAACATGCAGTTCACGACTAACAGGTGAACTGCAGACCAACGGGTCTGTTAGCTGGGCTTTGCTGTTCCCTGTTAGCTCTACAGTTTAATCTCACTGTGACAGCTTTCATGATACAAACTCCCACAGAAACTATTCCAGTTGCAAACGAGTCAGCAACAGAGGTGTGAACACAACTGTATGCCTGCTTTTCATCACTAGCTGCAGCTGATTAAATATATAATATAAAAAAAACACTACTGAACTGCGTCAGCAAATAGGATGCGTGGATTTTTGAGTTGTGTTACAAAGTTGGGCTGACTAATTTTCTGTTTCAGATCAGTTTTATTACTCAGCTTTTTTCCCCAATTCATTGATACCTTTTCTAGGTGAAATGTCAGAAAAAAACACATACCATAATTCTTCATCATAATGAACACATTTAGTAAACAGATGATAAAATAGTAAAAGACAAAAAAACAAAACACCTAAATTATTCTTTCTTATGTAACTTCTTCCGTTCTTCCTTGGTTTTTCTTTCTCACCTATTTCTCATCTGTAAGTAGGCCATGGCTGATAGGTCTCTTGTTGTGGAGGGGGTTACCAAACAACATCATTGTCTCTTAATTAAGCCTCAGAAACAGTGTGCATCTATTTCCCTCTCTTCCTCTGCCTCTATCCTGTTTCTATTGCTGCCTCTTGCACTGCACAAGCATTGCTCTCCTCTTTCCCTCTCTCTTTTTCTTACATGGTCTGGGTCTCCTACTTCCTGATATGTTTTTCCCATCGAATTCTGTCTCATGTTCCATCCTTTAGCCTTTTCTGTCCCTGCATCCCCAAATCTGTCTCTGGCAGCCCAGTGTAGACATTTCCTCATGTCACAGAGCAGCATTGTCTCTGAGGTCAACAACACAAGCTAGGCTCTGTTGGACACACACACACACACACACACACACACAAACACACACACGCACACACATGCAGTGCACTCTTTCAGTGAGCATGGGAAGTTGAGCTGAGTGAATGTAGCTGCTCTGAAGCCAATCCTGTTTAAAATCCAAACTTTNGTAAAAGATTGCTCCATTTACATACACATACGCAAACTCCCTGATGATATAGTTTGATGTTGGGCGTAAATGGGCCTTCACTGGTAAATATTATGTGATGTACACTGTTAGCACTATTACTCTAATCTGAGTAAAACTGAAAGTTTGTCAAAATAACCGTGGGCTGAAGTAACTAAATGGTATAGGATTATCTCTGACTTAACACAGACATACATACAAAACACCTGTAATAGGTCAGTGTATCATTGTGACAATATAAGTCAAATCCAATAATATTACAACACAAACACTGAGGTCATTCCTCTGTTGGGAATATTCAGTGAAATCAGCCTGGAAGGGAAATGTGCTTTTACCATAGATCCACTTTATTAATCAAATCAGCATCAGTGAATTCAGAGCAGGGACAGTCATCGCTTACAAAGCCATTATGGTCAATAACCTGAGGATATATTTAGCCTGCATGTATATAATCATTCCCTACCTCAGACCCTTCTCCCCCTTTGCTCTTGCTCGCCACATGATCTTGTTTGCCTTAGTCCTGGGCTAATTTTTGCGCTTGGATATAACTTTGACTCACAGGCGAATGCTCCTCGTTTGCATAATCTGGTTTCCAGGGCTACAGTTGTGGAGCGCCGGCAATAAGAGACGGTACACAGAATAAACACCCATAGATATGTGCCACAAATGAAGTGTCCTGTGATTTCACAGCCATTTAAAGGCAATGAACTCTCCTTTACCAGATCGCTTTAGATTAGATACAGTGTAGGATCAGTCCCTGAGACGAATTCAAAAGTATTACAGTATAGGTTTGAGAAGCAATCTGAGGGTCACGTGTTGTTTTTTTTGTTTTTTTTATCAGAAGAGAAATGAGCTGGACCGATGAGCCAACTGACTGCAGCACAGCCCATAGACTGTTGAGGTTTACAGACTACAGTGGAACTGGTAGAAGCCTCTAAGTCTAAGGGTTAAAGCAGAAATCAGTAAGTTAAGAAGGAGCACATAACCGCCAGCTGACATCTCTACCCTGCTGGCTGATGTCCCTTTGACCCAGGATCGATCCACTGCAGCCTAGTTAACTCCCAGTCCCTCAACCTTTCTCTGCTGCTCCTGCAGAGCCGAGGTGATCCGCGAGGACAACATAGGACTTAATCCAATCTTTGAAAAGGCATTTTAACCCTGTGCTTATGGGAGGGTTTGTTTTTCCTCCGTTGAGTGTGCAAAGCATATTTCTTCAGTTTTTGTTTTTATTGAACTTGCTCTGCAGAAAAACAGCTAGAATGCTGTCTGACAAGAGAACCTAATATTTACTGTTATATTACTGTTGTATTACTACTGTATTTTAAATTCCTTTGATTAATTAATTGTGTCATACAAAATAACTTTTTCCCATCACATTCACAAACTGCAGTGTATTTTGTTTATTTAATAGCCCTACATAAATTATTATATATTGTGAAGGGGGAGGGAAAATGATACATGACTTTCAAAATCTTAGTCCAAATGTTAGATTCCATGTAAAGCATCTGTGAATCACAATTTTCAAGTCTTGCCACAGAATCTTATATGGATTCAGGTCTGGACTTTGACGAGGCCGTTCTAACACATGATTGTGGTTTGATCGAATGCATATTTAGCAGCTCTGGCTGTATGTGTATGCTCGTATTCCTGCTGGAAAGTGAACCTCCATCCAAGACTCAAGTGTTTTGCAGCCTCTAACACACAGGTGTCAAGTTTTTTTGTCCTGCTTGTATCCTGCAACTTTTAAATGTGCTTCTGCGTCAAAATATCGGAATTACATTATTAGGTTGTTACCAGGAGTTTCAATAATTTTATTCAGATGTCTTAGGCTTCAAACATATCCAAAACCTGCAGGACACCAGCACTTGAAGACTGGAGTTTGACAACCATGCTATAACCCGTTTTCTTCCAGGGATTTCCTGCATTTTTCTTCATTTTCACATAATTTCTGTCCAGGGTTCAGCTGTCTTCAGAAAGACATCCCCAGAGCATGATGCTGCCACCATGGTGATTGAGTGCTCAGGGTGATATGCATTCTACCTTACATGGCTTGTGGAAAACTTTAAATAGGACCTTTTATGCCTTTCTTATGACTTAGTGGCTGACTATCATCCCAAATGTGAACTGCTCCATTGCATTCTCAAGGCAAATGTTTGATGACGCCAGGAGAACCAGACACCCTTGTTTCTACAACTATTTCCTTAAATTCTGTCAATTAACACCAAACAACCAAGACTGGTGAGAAAGGGCAGCCCTGTTAGAGGGCAAACCACACAGGGAACAAGCTCCACTTTAAGCCAAGGATGCTGACGAAGCTCTCGCTTTAGTTAGGCAAGGACCAGATTGCTCTCCAAAGCAACCCAGTTACCCCTTGTTGCAGAATCCCCTACAGAAGCCTTCTCTAGATTCACTTCCATGAACCCCTCATTAACTCCACAAGAGTAAAGACCTAGTCCTGATCTGTTATTGCCTAAATGCTTCACATCATCAACCTATTCTTAATATAAAAGACAACCTGAATGAACTCAAAAAGCTGTTTTTAAATTATGATTTATTTACACAAGAGTGAGAAGCAACCCAAACAAACTTGGCTCTATATGAAAAAATAACTGCCCTCTAAAACTAAAATCTAGTTGTGCCGCCCTTGGCTGCCATCGAGTGTTTGTGACAACTCTCAGTGAATCATTTCCATCCCTGTGGAGGAATTTTGTTCTTTGAAGAGCTGTTCTAATTCAGCCACATTGGAGGCATTATTAGCATGAATAACCTGTTTCAGAGTTTGGAGATCCTTTAGTGTACTTCAAGTTGTCATACAGGTTCTATTTAAGTGATTTCTTGATTCTACAGGCCGGTTTGTAACCATGCCTGCAGTGAAGCATAATGGTGTCATTTCTTCAAATGAAACAAAGGTGAATTAAAAAAAGTGTAAAACACTCGACACAAAGCTTCAGTATTACGATTTTCAAAGAAGGTGTTGAGCAGCCAATCCTTTATGCCTCATGTGATGTCATCGATGTTCATAACATTTAAGTTCCTTCCTTATGCTTTTTAAAGCCTTGTTACTGCTGAACTTCATTGTTTTTATTCCAAAGGTGCGGTTATTTCTGGAAGGAAACAGAACCACTGACTGGTACTTGCATTTGCATTGATGACAGTTAGGTCAACACCATATTACTAAAAATGGAGTGAATAATACCCTCTGAAGTGGCTTTTCATGCAGCATTCAGTCCCCTTTCATGCGAGTGATGTTGAGGCAGCTGCACATTTCACACAGTGAATCAGATTACTCAGATTTTACAATCAACAAACTGCTCCAATTGTTGTTTCATACAGGAAAAAAATAAATAGGTGAAAAAAATTCAATAACTTGAAAGTTGAACGTAGAATGACACATGGTGGAATAAACATCATCGACATTTCTGTGTTATTTATTCATATTTCACTTCTGCGTCTTCACAACATCACTGTGTCTCCAAACACCCAGCAAGCTATTCGCCAACCCACAACAGCTGTGTAAAATAGCAAGAACACAAATGTTTTTTGTGTAATATCACACATCCTTTCTCACTTTTACAGCAAAAAAACACGCTCTCCCACTATAAACAATTTAAACATTAAAAGACAGCTCAACCCTGTGGGTGAGACACATTTCGTTGCTTTTGTGCCAAGACTTATAGGACAGCAATATAATCAATTTCATAACAGTCCATTTAATGTGTTATGGCGGCCAAAAAGATGGCTTGATGGCTCGAAGGAGGTTGGAAAATATAGCTACAGCAGACAGTACATAAAACCCTCCTTTAAGTACGTCTAAAGCTTACCAACTAATACATTATGTGTCATTTGTTTAATGCCTAGAAAAATTAAAGTGTTAAAAGAATAAGTCATGGGTTTATTATGGGCTGCCTGCTGCAGGGAACATTGTCTCCCAACTCAGAAGCTCAAGTTGATCACTTTCAGAAACAAGACATTTCAAAACAGTGTGGTGCATTTCTATTCACCCCTTTTACTCCGATATGCCTAAGTAAAATCCCCAGCAACCAATTGGCTATCAGAAGTCATCTAATTAGTAAAGTATAAACCTAATCTCAGTAGAAACACAACATTTCTGTGAAGGCAAGGAGAACATTAATCAGAAAAGCAGCAGAGATGCCTAAGTTAACCCTGTAGGAGCTGCAGAGATCCACAGCTCACATAGGAGCATCTATTGTGCTCTCGAAAACATTTTTTTGGTGGGTGGTTTACAGCAAACATGTGGAAGAAGGCGGAGGAATTTAAGTTTCTGGTCTACATACAAGTACTACGTCTGGAGCAAAACTAACACTGCACTTCACCCTGAACACATATCCACATAGTAACACATGGTGGTGGTAGCATCATGCTGTGGGGATGCTTTTCTTAAATAGAGACACAGAGTTAATATGAAATGCAGAGGGCTACATGCAGAATAATCATGTAAAAACATCTGTTTAGGCTGAAAAAGACTGGGGTGGAGGTTCATCTTCCAGCAAGACAACCCTAAAATTCCAACCAGACCTTCAGTGGAAAGGTAAAGATCAAACCCCATTTATGTGTAAGAATGGTCTAATCAAAGTCAAAACCTAAATCCATAAAACCATCCAATATGAGTGAGTTTGAGCTATCTTTACAAGAAGATTGGGCTCAAATTTCTTTAGTATTTAATCATGCAAAGCTGGTTAAAAGATTCCCCTTAAAACTCGCAGCTTTAACTGCACTGAAAGGCGGTTCCACAAAGTATTTTCACAAACAGGCTAAATGTGAATGCATGCCACACTTTATAGAGTTTGTGTTGGTTTACCACATGAAACTCCAATGAAATACATTAAATTTGTGGTTATGATTTAAATGTTTTGAAGGTAAAGGATTGTAAATACTTTTGCAAGGCATCATAACTATCTGAGCTGAATAGATCTACCAGACATAAAACTAGACAATAGATCTAAAGGTTTTTGGCTAGAGGACTGTGGACATAAATAATTTGTGTACAACTTATTTATCTATATTTTACATAATTACAGAAACATTTAACAATTAAACAATTAAAACCCATGTTTACATATCACCATCAAATGTCTTCCAAACTGTAAATTTTCCTGATAAATTAAATAAGGAACAGCTTTTTTAAGTTAGCACAATTTTGTATTTCAAGGAATTGCTGGAAACAACTATTGATGACATATCAGGTTGTTAGACGGTTATTTTCATTTTGTAGTAGAAATTTACTTCTTGTTACTTAAAATTAGGGTCCAGTAATAATATTTGATCATTATCTTTAAGGCATTTCCCATCCTGCAACATGTTTCTAGTGAACCTAATCTGCAAAAGTTTTTATTCGTCCAGGTCATAATGTTCTGCTCCAGCATGTATACCATCGATAATCTAAAGCAAGACCATCTGGATGAGTCTGGTACCAACATGTCAAAGCAGATGCTTCATCAAACACCAGACCAGGCTTATCCAAGGAGATCTCCAAGTCACCAGACAAACACTTCTGTTTGCAAAGGCTCAGAGAGGCAACTAGAAAGCTCAGAGCAAATGAAGTCAGAAATGTTTGGACACCAGGACGTTTTTCTTTTTTAAGGAAAGAAGCACACAAACGGAAAATAGCTCAAACAAATGCAATGCTTTGGGGTAGTTTTTTTAGCCAGTAGAGCACATCACCCAGACAGAGTAAATAGCATGAAGGGAAACAAATGCAGTGAATTACATTAAGGTTTGGGGGGCAAACAGCACTCTGCAGAAAACTAAAATGGGATTGCAAATGCTGACGGGGCAATAAACACATAAACAAAGAGGCTGAACAACAGTTTAGATAAAATAAAATAAATTGTTTTGGAGGAAACATCATTTATAGTCATCTCAAAAATTCTACTTCACTGTTTAATGTCAGGTATTTTTACCGTGGAAAAAAATCAATGCAATAATAATTCCATACAATTCAGGTGGAGAAATAAACTAACCTGTAACAAAGCTTTAATAATACAGGTACACAAACTTAAACTAATAATTTGTTTAAACATCTTTTGATTTTATTCCAGCAATTCATCTTTCCGGTTCACACCTGCTATAAATCTGTGCAAACCCGATTTTTTTGACATTTACTCATCAGCTGTGTCTGTCGTTGGCAGAGAGATTACAAAGGGTCTGATTGTACAATGGGAGGGTACAAAAATAAAATCACAGCAGTATTAGACAGTAAATGGAGAAAACCTCTAAAAAGTGTGGCCTAAAACAGTCTTGTTTCAAAACCTGGTTCTTTCCCATATCTGTGAACACAGAAACAGAAATGCTGAAGGCTCCGCAGGAGTTTCCAACAACAACGATCTCATATATTCTCCAAATGTCTGAAGTAAGAAGCAGGGTTGCAGGACAGAAAACACCTCCCGAAACGTTTTGGTGAGAATGTATTTTCGTCTAATGAAACCGAAGCTTAACTTTGGTTTAACTAACCCTAACCACAGCTCCAAAAGGTAAACCTAGCAGAAAAACAGCACTGTGTGTCATCAAAGGAACCCCAGACTCACAGTAATACCAAGTGATGGCTGCATCATGATGTGGGGTTATTCTCTTGAGACGGAAATAAGTTATTTTGCCAAGGTTCCAAAAACAACTCATTATGAATCTATGAATACATCCAAAATCTACAAAAGGATTTGCTTCACGACAAGAAGAATCTAGGTTAAGAGCAGCCTAGCCAAAGTTCAACCAAATAAGTCTTCATCAAGTCTGGACTAAAATCTCCCAAAGTGAAAAAACTGTTTAGAGTATGTACATTTATAATGAACAATATAATGGACAATGTGCATTAAAAGAGTTTTGCAGGTATTTAAGATGTATGTGTTTGTGAGTAACTTTAAGCTGCCTAGAGACAACAAATGAAAAGTTAGCCAAAGAAATCCAGCCCAAGGCACAAGCAACACTAGACCATTGATGTAAAACGTTGATATTTGTTTAATGAAAATGAGAATATCATTAAGTGTGATATGATGGATAAATTAAAACATTTAAAAATTTTAAAAACAGTTAAGATTTAAAGGAATTTACTTTGGAAGATTTTAACGAATAATCATTGTTTGACTTATGTAGTTTCTTAATTACAATCTGTGACTTACAGTTTAATCTTTTCTTTGTGTTTAAGCTCAGTTTATTTCCAAATACACCTCAGAAAAAAATCATAACCAGTAATCTAACTGAACTTCAACGAGATTCCACCGAATCTGCATTGAAACGCTGTTAGTGGTGATCAGAACAGGAAGACGGGCCCAAATCAAATTCTGCTTAAGTCCCCATGGACCAGCTCTGAACCAAACAATAATTTCATTGATTTGTATTGCTCCACCTATACAGAAAATGTGAATTAAATGAACATGGTGACGGCAGCATCATGCTGTGGGATTACATTGATACAGGCAGAACGAAGCTCCACATGAAAATCGACAAATATTGTGAAGTCTCCTGTAGATGTGACATGTTGACCCATTAAGGGAGACTAAAAGATGAAATTGAATCCGGCTGCAACAAAGCATTAATTTAAGTATTAATTAAAGAAAGTGTTAGCATGTTATTGCACCTTTTTTATATACTTTTACCCTAAAAGATTTTATTTATTTGCCTTTTTTTAATTGAATTTTAGAGGATATGTCACATTAAATGGGGGAAAAAATAATAAATATTTTACATTACAGAAACCTGATAATTAACAGTCATTTTACAATAGAAAAAAACAAATATGTCTAAAAACTAATATTTAGAAACATGTCTGATAGACTGCATTAAAATGTCCCTTAAATAAATCCTGCTAATTAGGCAGCAGTTAGGGAGGTTAACAGGATTTCAGTCAACCTTAAATTCATGTTATCACTCTTTTTGTGCTGCTACCTTTAGAAATGTAAAATGATATTTGTGACTTAAAAGATTTATTTACATCCACCAACAGATTGGGAGCAAAACATGAGTCGACGCATCCGCATCATGCTGACAAAAAAAGTTGTCACTTCCTTCGTGATGAAAGAAAAAAAACAGATCGTTTTCTGAGAAGAGACACACTGACGACTGAAAGAAGCAAAAATAAAGAAGTGAATGAATAAATATAGATATACTTCTCAAACATGGAGTCGGTGGGGTTATCGCGCTGTCGAGTTGACGCTAGAAAGCGAAACACCTGCAATCAATCATTCATTTCCTCTGGAAAAATGGAAAAAACAAACATCCTGAGCTGATGCAGTAGGTTAACCGATCCCTTCATTTGGCATCTGAGGCTTTAGTGTGAGAGACATCCACACCAGGGAGCTGACCACAGTTGGTTTATGTGTTATATTACATTAATAACACCTCCGTCCTGTGGGTGATTGGGAGCCTGACAACATTCCTGTCCCAGGTTGGACACCTGGATCTGCTCCTGTCTGGATCTGATTGGATCAGCAGGAGAAAGCTAGGCAGCAGGTGTTCGGATCAGCACCATGAGACACACAGGCAGCCGCGTGACATTTTAAAACATGTCAAAGTCTGGATTTAGTTTGGTTATTCGACTTCACCAAACAGACAATATTTATATTTTAGTGACACTGCAGTTTTAGATTTAGTAACATTTATAAGTGATGTATTTTAATGAAGTAGATTAAACAGTAGCACCTGGTTGCTACTCTCTCTGATAAATCCTATTGAAGCAGCAAGGGTGTACTTAGTTTTTTTAGACTTCATTGTGTAACCAATAAGGACAACGTGGAATCTGTTTTGCACCCATGAGATTAGACTGACATGTTTTTAAACCTGGTTCATACTAATGTTTTAAATTAATTAAAACTTGACCTGATATTTGTGTTTCCCAAATATCAGGTCTTGTGCAGGTCTTTCCAGTCTTGTGCATGCGGAGATGTGTCAATATATAGGAAAAACACATGGGTAAAATATCCTAAAGGATGCTAAAATGATTGTAGTTCCTCCCCGAGGCGTGTTTTTAATCACCCTCAGTTCAGTGTTTCAACCGATGCCGATGGATGCGAGCATGAGTGTGTTTTTATTGGCTCTGAACTGTTATAGGTAAATCAAGTGTGGGGTATTGACATACTGCAGCTTACCTCTGCTGGGAATTAGAAAGCAGCCCAGCAGGGCTTTCCATCAACATCTTAATGGAGACAGAAGCAGAGTTTCTTTTACCTCCCTGCAGCTTCGCAGCCTGTTGACTTAAAGCAAGGTAAATTGCCTGCATCCAAAGACTTTTATGAAGCTAATATTTCAGGCACATCATTTCTTCACAACTCATCTAGTTTTTTAGGGTATTTTCTGTACTTTGTTTATAGCCCGAGGTGTTCAAACCACTCGAACTATGCCATAACTGTTGATGTTGCACAAAAACTGCTGTAGATAAACAGTAAGTCCATCGTAGCGTCACAAAACAACTCTCTCCTTGAGAGATAAGCCCTGTCGATAGTAATTATACACATTAATCTTGTTTTATCCATCTGCTCACTAATCAGTTTGTCAGAGTCAGCCAGTGTTTTTATTCCAGACAGAGCAGAGCCTCCAGTATACCATCGCACTGATTATTCTCATTCTTGGCTCGAAGAATCTTACCAGAGGCGACACAAAAGAAGAGAATGCTGAGTTGAAAAAGGATTTGCAGAATGTGTTGCCGTTGGGGGGTTGAATCAACGTTGTCGAGACGGTGAGACTGTGCCAAAAAAAGGAAGCGTAATGAAATATGAGCAGAAATGGAATTGATTAATATGCAGGTTCAGGAAACCAGAGCAAATTTTAAAATCTTTTTAATGCCTTTTCTTCTTTATATCGGTGCTTATTTCTAAGTTTCTTCTTTTTTTTTTTTTTCAGTTGTAAACTGGCACCATCAAGCTGGCAACGAGGACAATACATTATTATACATCACCAGAAAACTCATCCAGTTCCTGTTTTTGGTCTTCAAACATCTGAAATGTGATGTATAAATTAGCTAATTTTGTTGTGATTTGTCTTTTTACTGCCATATTTAATTCAGAACCTTTCACAGGTAAGGGAGGCTTTTGCGTTTGTCTTTGGCCTTGACTACACAATTCTACATATTATTTAGACAGGTCTTTTTTTAAATGTGTTTCGATTCCACAGTTCTAGTCAGAAGCTTAGACCATCATCGGCCTGGATGTTATATAATAATGTTGGAGTTTTACTGATGGGTTTGAGCCGTTCTTCTTCCAGGGGTGCAACATAAAATTAATTTCTATTCATTCTGTTCAACCAACCAGCGCCACTGGCTGCCAGACAGCCCACAGCATGATGCTGCCACGACCATGCCTGACAGTAGATGAAATGTTTTTATGTATGAAAGCCTCATCTTGACATCTCCAAACATATTTCTTGTTATTGTGACCAAACAGCTCAATCTTTGCCTGATCCGAACATCAACCTTCCTCCAGAAGGCATCTGGCTCGTCCATGTGGACAGCTGCAGATGTAAGTTAAGCTTGAAGGTGTAAATAATGGAGTAGGGTCTTCTTTCCTTGAGGGTACTCTCTTAGTTAACACTGATGTAAAACTCCTCACTGTGGACAGTGAAACTGCTGTTCCAGTGGGTGCCAGCTCATGGTAGGATTGACCCCTGGTAGTTCCTGGCTTGTTCCTGAGTTCCCTTTCCTCTGAAGGTGACAGTATGAGTCTTTTAATAGATGAAGAAGAACTAGCACTTGGGGACATTGTTGAAATTGGTGATTATTTTTTTGAAATGAAATAAAAAGACATTTTCAGCTTGTGTAGATCTAAAATTCTCCTTCTTGGATCCTTCACTGAACTCCTATTCACTTTATTGCCTCCCAAAATGTAGTCCTTATACAACTGTTTGTTAGTCAGATACAATTTTGAGAAAATTACATTTATTCTGACAGATTGTACTAAATACAAATGTAAAACCCTGCTATATTTAGTTAAATTCAGGCTATAAGGAAGCTTATGGAAATATTTAACACTTCTGACCTCATGAGGAAATTGTTTCTAAATTAGACATGTAGCAACATTATCATTGTGTAATAAATTATTATGATGTTTTAGATTATTTTGGTCAGAACAGCATGACCCAGTTGTTGTTAATCATGCTGGTGAGAGTCACATTTCTAACTAAAACAATGCATCTTCAAATGTTGCTGGTGACACATGCTGAAGTCTTATTATAGCAGCTTTACTTGAACCACTACAAACACTTTTTTTGTCATCTTGATCGCACTTTTTTTTATTTGGATGTGTACAAGAACTGCTGTTACAAAAAAGTTCAACACAATGACACCACAATAGCAAGCGGAATGGAAATTTCATTATTCCCTTTTGGTTGCATTTCTAGCATTCAGATGATGGTCATATCTCCGTAGTCCATTCAAACATTTTCGATCATGTGTCTCTTTGAAGGCCAGTTGAACGACATGCTGATTGAGCCTTTGGCCTCCCAGTTTTGCAACAAATTCAAAAACTACTCTTAAAAACAGTATTTTGAAGGATTCTGAGTGAACACTAAACTTTGAGTGCTTTTGTGCTGCATGCATCTTTTCAAAGTTATTCTAACTTTATAATCCAGTTCTCATCCTGGTCATGAATGGCATTAGTCGTTGTCATTTAATGAGCTATTTGAACCACTTTTTCCAGGATGGAATGATTATACAATATAAAACTGGAATGAAATGTTATAAACAAATGCTAAACTATAGAAATACATTCAAGTAGATCAGTAAATAACCTGTTCTGATGGTCTTTAGAGATATTTTGTCTTTATAAAACCAAGGCCTTTAAAATTTTGCGGTAGGCATCATGATTGACTTCATCTGGTAGTTTCATTTTGCTCACATAAATCCGTTGCACTGACCAATTATCAGATTGATGTGTGAAGGTCTAACAAGGACAACTGTATATTTACCCAGGTTGGGAAAGGCTTTTGCAGCTATTTCTAAACAACTGCAGGTTCTAAGATCATCGGTTCAATAAACGGCAGAAGACCAAATATTGAAATATTTGGGCACAGTGACAAGATGAACATTTGGAGGAGTCACAGAGAGGTTATAAACTCTAAGATCACTGTATCATCTTTTAAACCTGGTGGTCATCATGCTGTGGATGGTCTAGCTGCCAGTGGTCCTGGTCCATTGCACAATAATGCACTGGAACGTCGCTTAAAATACATAGCTAGATGGCTTAAACTTGGACCGGGTGTGCTTTGAAACCTGAAGTGGCCATGGTGGTGGCAGCATAATGCCTTGGGACAGTTTCGCCAAAGGAGGACGACTTCATTAAAACGCTTCAAATCAACTAAAAAACTGAATGGTTAAAACTAAGACAGACGGGTGTTCTTAGAGGACAATGATCCCAAACACAGATCAAAACTGGTTTTGGAATCAATAATGCAATAATGCATCAACTTCTGGAATGAACTTCTTAAAGTGTTTGATGTCAAGTCTGTTGAAAATTTGTGGAATATGCTTGAAGAACAGCCCCATGCCTGGAAACCAGCCAGTTTACATAAACTGGACCAATTCTACCAAGAAGAATGGTCAAATATCATTCTAGATTTATTTCAGAAGCTTGTTGATGGTTACAAAAAGCTTCAGGTTCAACTTGTATACCTTCGATTGGCCTTCATTCAAAGCAAAGCCATTTCTAAACTCAGAAACATAGAATTTCTGAAAGACCTGACACAGTTAAAGGATTCTGGTCATAGTGATTCCTTGGTCTAACTCCTCCCTTTACTTTAAATGCTCCAGCCATATAAAAGGTTTGGGTTTACTCAGTCAAAGTCTCGGAAACTTCTCACCTTTAGCCTGGAATGCTCTGAGGTACCTTCTGGATCAATATGCCCTATTTCATGCATGAACTGCCACTTCAGGTTGGATGCTTCATTCTAAGTAAAACATCATCGGGTTTAATGTGCATGGCTGCTCAGAGGGAGCTCCAAACTTCAATCGTCGTGGGTCAGAGGAACCATGTGTTAGAAAGGAGTTTGAGACATAACTGCTACTACTTCGGCTTCTAAAAAGCAGCAGAATTGAAAGTATCCCTGTGTTTGAAATGTCAACTGACTCTCTATGTGCTTTGCAGAGGACCAAGGAGTATAGATGGTATCCAGCTGTTCTTGCATTTTCAAAACTGAGTGAACATTAAAATACTTCCTTTTATGTGGACTCTTAAAGGACTGCTGGATTTTGCGGTTTAATTTATTGTATCCACTGACCCAAACATGTTCTGCAGCTGTAGCTACAGCTCAGCCTTCATGCATAAACTGAATGAAGGTTGAGATATGGATATTTTATGGATATGTGGTAAACAATGAAATATCTACCTCCAAACAACTGTTTTTTTATAGTTGTGGTTTGTATACAATCAGTTACAATCACTATCTATGATTTTTCAGATTACACAAACTCGAGGGGGGAATCTGGTTGCAAGTGAACTCAATAAACTATTTCCTGAAGAGATTTCACTCACTCTATGACTTTTGCAGATTAAATTGAGCTGAAATAGTTTGTAGTCATTCTTTTTTTTGTAGTAATTTATTTTGAACAAGCTACAACAATGCAGGCAGAATAAAGCAAGCACTGCCAAGCACTAAAAATATTAATATTTAATAATATTAATGTGGTGTGACAATAATAATTAAACAGAATGTGTTACAGAAGACTGTTTATTTAGATGTGGGTCAGTGCATGTCAAATAATTGTTTAATAGGTTTACGGTTTACAATTTGGTTCCATACTCCAAGTGAGGAACCCACTGAAAAATTCTGGTTCCAGGAGACCACCAACCAATGAGAGTGACCTTCCCAGTCGAACAGCACCTGTGTGTTCCCAGAAAGACATAATAGCACAGTCTGATTTCGGACCAAAGTAAGGGGTCATCAGCTTTATCATGGCGGTTCACAGGTGGCCAAACTAAGGAACCAAAGGTGGCTCTCTTGGATTTTATTTCATGTCCATTACATCTTTAAGCATTTCCCTTAAGTTAGATCAGATAAATAGAACTTCAAGCTATGTGCAAAACCTTGCGTTTAAATATCAGAGTGAGACCTCTGATCAGCTAAGGGCTAGCTGAACATTCAAAATCATTTCCCTTTGTAATTGTCCTTCAAAATAATTTGTCGTTTTTTTTTATATTATATTTTCTTTCTTTATTAATCATTAAGTTATACTGAATTTGTGATACTACTAATAGAATAAAAATTTATTCTGTAATTAACTAGTTCCACTTTAATATTTTAATGTCCATTGAAGTCTCAATATTGCGATTTCATAAAATACTCCTCTAGCTTGATTACCAATAGATCTTAGACTGATTAATGTTAATTAATCAATGTACCCTTATCAGTTGCTGCACCTTCTATTTTAGCACAGGAAAACTTTCTAAGAGTAGTGCTAACTGTGACATTTTTTTTAATGAAATGGTAATAAATTATCCTTGCATAACATTTCTTTTTCTGCTAATCATTCCTTGTTCAGCTAGTAGCTAACACATCTGGCCCTGAGCATTTTCAGTCTGAAAATCATAATGCTACTGTTAGCATGCTAACAGCAGCACTAGGGAGCATGCTAGAGATATTGTTAGCATGCTAACTCAGGATGTAGTATAGTTTTCATTGGTTTTGATTAATAAATAAGATTCAACACATACGTATGTATGTAGCCCCTGTGCAAGGTTTAAAGGGAGTCTTATCATTGTCCATTCCATAAAAGTTATGAACAGGACCAGTGATAAAGGGCAGCCCCAACATGCACCAGGAACAGGTCTGACTTAGTGCCAGCAATGTGGACCAAACTTGTACAGAGACCGGATGGTCCAGTACTCCTGGAGCACCCCCCACAAGGCACCACAAGGGACACAGTCGAATACCTTCTCCAGGTCCACAAAACACATGTGGTCCAGTTGAGCAAACTCCCATGAACCCTCGAGTACCCTGAAGAGGGTGTAGAGTTGGTCCAATGTTCCACGGCCGGGAACGAAAACCCGCTGCTCCTCCTGAAGCTGAGGTTCGACTATCGGCTGGACTTTCCTCTCTAATACCCTGGCATAGGCCTTACCAGGGAGGCCGAGGAGTGTGATCCCCCTATAGTGGAACAGACCATCCGGTCACCCTTCTTATGAAACCACCCCAGTCTGCCAGTCCAGAGGCACTGTCCCCGACCACAATGCAATGTTGAAGAGGCGTGTCAACCATGACAGCCCCACAACATCCAGAGACTTGAGGTACTCAGGTTGGATCTCATCTACCCCGCAGCCCTGCCATCGTGGAGCTTTTTAACCACCTTGGTGACTTTAGCCTGGGTGATGATAGGGTCCAACCCCAAGTCCCCAGCCTCTGCTTCCACCAGGGAATGTGTGACGGCAGGATTGAGGAGATCCTCGAAGTACTCCTTCCACCTGCCCGATAATGCCCCCATTCGAGGTCAGCAGCTCCCCACCTCCACCGTAAACAGTGTTGGCGAAGCACTGCTTCACCCTCCAGACAGTTTGCCAGAATCGCTTCAAGGCCAACCAGTAGTCCTTCTCCATGGCCTCACCGAACTCCTCCCAGGCCCGAGTTTTTGCCACTGCCATAGTTCGAGCCGCGGCATCCTTGGCCTCATGGTACCCGTCAGCCACCTCAGGAGTCCCACAAGCCAAACACAGCCGATCTTCAGTCGATCTACAGCTTGACAGCATCCTTTACTGCTGTTGTCCACCACCGGCAGTAAGGGATGTTTGGGGATTCCTGCCACGACAGGCACCGCAGACCTTATGGCCACAGCTACAGGCAGCAGCATCAACAATAGATGCGGAGAATATGATCCACTCAGACTCTGTGTCTCCAACATCCCCCGGAATCTGGTCAAAGCTCTCCTGGAGGTGGGAGTTGAATACATCCCTGGCCGAGGGCTCCGCCAGATGTTCCCAGCAGACCCACACTATGCGTTTAGGCCTGCCAAGTCTGTCCGGCTTTCTCCTCCTCCAGCCGATCCAACTCACCACCAGGTGATGATCAGTGGACAGCTCAGCCCCTCTCTTCAACCGAGTGTCCAAAACATGCGGCCAAAGGTCTGACAACACGACAACAAAGTCGATCATCGACCTCCTGCCTAGGGTGTCCTGTTGCCAAGTGCACTGATGAACACCCTTATGCTTGAACATGGTGTTCATTATGGACAGTCCGTGACTAGCACAGAAGTCCAATAATGAAACACCACTCAGATTCAGATCGGGGAGGCCATTCCTCCCGATCACGCTTCTGATAAAATATCCTCAAAAGGACCATTAATAAGTTAATAAATATTTTATATTCCTTAAATATGTAAAAGCGACCCATCTAGGAAATTTTTACCCCCTGAGCATTTTCAATAGGCCTGAAAAATCACAATAATTAACGTGCTAACCTACCACTAGCATGCACGCCAGCGCTGTTAGCATGATAACTCAGGAAGCAGGTGTTTTTAGGTGCACTAGTATCCCAGTACAATGTCACAAAATATCACACTTTTTACTGGTGAAAAGTCTGCTAAAATTTTAAACACCACCAAATGGCTGACTCACTCAAAAGGACATTTTGAACACAGCTATTGTCTCCAAAGACAAATCTCTGCAGACTTTCCTCTTAAACATCCTGTTCCTTTCTCTCATCATCTCCATATAACCTTGTAACGTTCCCTCAGGGAGCTGTATTATGCTTTTCTGAGCCTGTAATGAACATATCAGCAGGCTGTGACAGGGGGGCAGAGAAAGTGAAACTCTAAAACCTGCAAATTATATTTCATATAATTGCATATTTGATCATCTAAATATTGAATTAAAACGTTCGATATCTATGTTCGTTGATATTATTAAATACTTTTAACGACTTGCTTTTATTCTTTCAGGCTTATTGATATCTTATGTTTATTTGCATTTTGAACCTGTTGTTAACCTCCAAGTATTATATTATTTCTTTCTCCTTTTTGTTTTGTTTATCAAATTGCTCACATATTTCTTCAAAAATTAAAAGCTTAATTGGCAATTTGTCACAATAAATAGTAACCCTGGCAGACATTGTACAGTATGTACACAATGTGTAAGCAATTAAATGATATTATTAAGCAGGTAACCTTTAACAATCACTCCTACAAACACACTTATCATTATGAGCACTCCATGAAGTCAGTGTGGACACAATTAAACAAAAACAATGTTTTCTAAAAAATTAAGAAATAAATATAAATCAATTGATATTGCAAGCACAACGGTATAGTAGTTCACACATTGTTGCCTTACAACTTTTCTTTCCCAGTTTCAGTTTTGGCCTTTCTGTTTTAATGCTGCATGCTTTCACTGAACCTGTGTGGGTTTTCTCCAGGTGCTGCAGTTTCTTCCACCGTCCAGTCCTGACCGTAGGAGGTAGTGTAGGCATGCACAGTTGTTTGTTTCAGTTGCTGTTCACCTTTTGTTGGGCTTTACTGACGCAGACAGCTGTAGATTATGGTAAATGATACGACGATATCTGACACTTTCCAACCTGACCTGAAAACAGTTTGTGGTGTACTCCGCCTTCTCCTGTCTGATAACAGCTGGGATTACAGGATTAAATCAGAGACAAAAGTTGATAAATATCATTAAAAAAAAATTAAACATCCTCGGAGTTTGCTCAGATTTTTTCCACAATACAACAATAAACTTCAGTGTATTTATTAGGGTTTTTTTGAGATTGACCAAAGTGGAAGGAAAATGGGTCCTTCTGGAAGGTCAGCATCCACTCTAGTCTCAAATCTTTTCCAGCCTCTAACAGGTTTTCTTTCAGGATTGCCCTGCAGTTTGCCCAATATGTCTTCCCATCTGAACAGCTTCCCCATCCTTGCTGAAGAAAAGCATTCCCACAGCATGACGCTGCCACTACCATGTTTCAAAGTGGGAATGTTGTGTTTAGGAAAAAGGGCAGCGTTAATTTTCTGACACACGCAGCAGTTAGATCAGAATGTTAAGGTTGGGTTCTTCTGACCACAGCACCTTCATCCATATCCTGGCTGTGTTATGGCTTTTCTGCTTGACAAATTTCCATAAAAGCCAGATTTGTGAAGTGCATTACTAATTTATCCTGTGGTCAGATTCTCCCACTTGAGCCTTAGATCTTTGCATCTCCTCCAAAGTTACCATGGGCCTCTTGGGTGCTTCTCTGATGTCTGCTCTTCTTGCTCAGCCTATCAGTTTAGGTGGATGCCCATATCATGCTAGATCTTTCCATTTTCAGATGAGGGATTGAAAGGTGCTCCATGCAGTGTTTAAATCTTGATATATTGTTTTATAACCTAACCCTGCTTTAAACTTCTCCACAACGGTATCTCTGACGTGTCTGCTGTGTTCCTTGGTCTTCATAATGCTGTTTGTTCACCAATTTTCTCTAATTTCTGACAGCAACTGATTTAACTGGATTTTATTTCGGGGTATCAGAGTAAAGGGGTCTGAATACAGATGCACACCAATCTTTTCAGATTTTTAACCATGTATCATTCTCCTCACAGTGTCATTCTGTTCATAATACGACAAAATGTGAAAAAAAGTTTAAGGTTTAATTTAAATACTGTTGTAAGGCACTGTATTAATGGGACTGTGGAGGCTGGTGGGTGACTATGCCAGGAGCCAGTTCTGCTTGGAGCTCCATACCAGCTTGGTCCAACTCTGAAGCACATCCACTAGATGAAATACACTATTATATGGTTATTTTGCACTGACTGACATTTTTCAGTACATTTAGAAATCCTGCACACAGTGCAGAGCTGTATTTCAGTCCATATCAAAAGCGGCTTCCAGTAATATTCACAGAGATGAGAAGAATTGGCAACAAGGAGGAAAGAAATAAAAGATGCGACAGTAGATGGGCTGAGGTAAATGAATTACTGCGGTGCAGATCAGCCAAATATTTTTTCTCTATATGGAAGCCAGTGTTCAGGACCCTGTGGGAGATTAGACCGTAATAATCTGTTATTAGATGGGCAGACCTATGCTGTGTCTTACTTTCTTGTTGTGAATCCAGCAGAGTGTTTGTGAGGACTTGATAAAAGAAGGTTCTTAAGACGCAACGCTTACCCACAGACGTGTGCTGTTGACTGGTATAAAGATGCAGACAATTTCAACTCTAAAGTAACCAAGATGGAGTCCAGCTGGCACCAAACTTCCTAACTCATGCCTTACTTTAGCGTGACCTCTCTCAGTTGGATGTTTTGAACTAAGCTATTAGTGATTCATTTGAACAGTTATTTTTCTATGGTTGAATTATTAAACCACAGCATTTAATTATTTATTATTAATTCTGAATTTTCTTTGATACATACATAGTTAGCACTAAAAATCATACATTCAGGCTCAAATATTTATATACGTAACCCTCGCTAATATTTGGATTAATGCCTCTTAGCAAGTTGCAGAGAAACCACAAGCTTCTGGCATGATTCTGGATGGAAATCTAACTATTCCTGTTGGTAGAGTTCATTTAAACTGGTTGCTCTACTGTCATAAACTAATCTTTTACAAATACTCCACAAATTTTCAATAGGGTTCAAATCAGGATTTCTTAGAGGGTCATTGCAGAAGCTGAATCAAAGCTGTGTTTGGATCTGTGTTTGGAATCATTATCCTGTTGGAACAATCAACTGTGAGTTGATTTAAGTTGATGAAGAATTTGGAGATAGATAGTTTTTATTCCTTATTATTCCCTCGACTTTGTAACCAGACCAGGGCTTATTTCCTGGTCTGCACACTCTCAGTATCTGTTCTTTTTAAACTGGCATTACTTGGGACATTGACCATGGTGTTCCAACAGTTCATGGCAGGCTTTTTCCTGAACATGCTAACCCATTGCCATTCCTCTCAGGGTTCCATTTGGATCAGATGGTTGAAATTTGACCATAATTAGGTGTTCGAATAGGATCTGTGCTGACCTGAATCCTTTTTACTGTGCAACAATTCAAAACGTTTCATAACATATTTTTGTCTGTTTTTAACTTTAAAAATTGTACTTTAAAAGAACGAAATAAATCCACATTGCACGTATTTGGGTTAATGATGTCACACTAAGCAGTAAGAATTGAGACACAGCAGGGCCAGATTGGAGGGGGTCAAGATGTAGCTGAAAATGTTACAACTAGCAGAATGAATAAAGCATGAAAACACAATTTTTTTTTGTTTCATAAGGAGAAATTTCACTGTTATAGTAGCAGAAACGAGCTATCTTTGTGCTATAAGAAGATAGCATATGTCACTATAATGTACAATTTAATATAAAAAAAGATGTTTCATGCAGGCGGAGGGCTGTTACAGCTAAATGTGTGGGGAGGGAAGTGAGAGAGAGAGAGTCCTGAGTAACTGATCATAACATCTGATTTAATTTGTATAATTAGTTAATCAGGACAGACAAAAATATTAAAGTTATTTGCAAATTCTGGTAATTTAAAGACTGAAATAAAAGAAATCTAAATAAATTACAGGATTTTAAAATAACAAATTCTGACAACTGGTAATATTTACACTCGTGATCAAAATCTTAAGACCAGTTAAAAATTGCAAGAAATTGCAGTTTGTACTATCATTTTGCACTCGTACTCGTACTTGTCGTCTTCCGCTTTATCCGGGACCGGGTCGCGGGGGCAGCAGATTCAGCAGAGACACCTCCTCCAGCTCCTCCGGGGGAGTCAAGGCGTTCCCAGGCCAGCCGAGAGACATGGTCCCTCCAGCGTGTCCTGGGCCATCACCTGGGCCTCCTCCCGGTGGGACGTGCCTGGAATACCTCCCGAGGAAGGCGTCCAGGAGGGATCCGATATAGATGCCCGAGCCACCTCAACTGGCTCCTCTCGATGTGGAAGAGCAGCGGCTCTTCTCCGAGCCCCTCCCGAATGGCCGAGCTCCTCACCCTATCTCTAAGGGAGTGCCCGGCCACCCTACGAAGGAAGCTCATTTCAGCCGCTTGTATCCAGGATCTCGTTCTTTCGGTCATGACCCAAAGTTCATGGCCATAGGTGAGGGTAGGAACGTAGACCGACCGGTAAATCGAGAGCTTCGCTTTTCGGCTCAGCTCTCTCTTCACCACAACGGACCGGCACAGTGCCCTCATTACTGCGGCAGCCGCAGCGATCCGTCTGTCGATCTCCCGCTCCATTCTTCCCTCACTCGTGAACAAGACCCCGAGATACTTGAACTCCTCCACTTGAGGCAGGAACTCCCCTCCAACCTGAAGAGGACAAGCCACCCTTTTCCGGTCGAGTACCATGGCCTCTGACTTGGAGGAGCTGATCCTCATCCCAGCCGCTTCACACTCGGCTGCGAACCGCCCCAGCGCATGCTGTAGGTCTTGGCTAGAGGGGGCCAGCAGGACCACGTCATCTGCAAAAAGAAGAGACAAAATCCACTGGTCCCCAAACCAGACCCCTTCAGGCCCTTGGCTGCGTCTAGAAATCCTGTCCATAAAAGTTATGAACAGGACCGGTGATAAAGGGCAGCCCTGCCGGAGTCCAACATGCACCGGGAACAGGTTCGACCTAGTGCCGGCAATGCGGACCAAACTCCTGCTCCGCTCGTACAGGGACCAGATGGCCCCTAATAAAGGGCCCCCGATTCCATACTCCTGGAGCACCCCCCGCAAGGCATCACGAGGGACACAGTCGAATGCTTTCTCCAGGTCCACAAAACACATGTGAACCGGTTGGGCAAACTCCCATGAACCCTCGAGTACCCTGTAGAGGGTCTAGAGCTGGTCCAGTGTTCCACGGCCGGGACGAAAACCACAGTGCTCCTCGTGAAGCCGAGGTTCGACTATCGTCCAGACTCTCCTCTCCAATACCCTGGCGTAGGCCTTACCAGGGAGGCTGAGGAGTGTGATCCCCCTGTAGTTGGAACACACCCAGTCTGCCAGTCCAGAGGCACTGTCCCCGACCGCCACGCAAATTTGAAGAGGCGTGTCAACCATGACAGCCCCACAACATCCAGAGATTTGAGGTACTCAGGGCGGATCTCATCCACCCCCGATGCCTTGCCACCGCGGAGCTTTTTAACCGCCTCGGTGACTTAGGCCCGGGTGATGAAAGAGTCCAACCCCTAGTCCCCAGCCTCTGTTTCCACCAAGGAATGCGTGATGGCAGGATTGAGGAGATCCTCGAAGTACTCCTTCCACCACCCGATAATGTCCCCAGTCGAGGTCAGCAGCCTCCCACCCCCACTATAAACAGTGTTGGCGAAGCACTGTTTCTCCCTCCTGAGGTGCCAGACGGTTTGCCAGAATCGCTTCGAGGCCAACCGGTAGTCCTTCTCCAAGGCCTCACCAACTCCTCCCAGGCCCGAGTTTTTGCCTCTGCCACAGCCCGGGCCACAGCACGCTTGGCCTCATGGTTCCCGTCAGCCGCCTCAGGAGTCCCACAAGCCAACCACAGCCGATAGGACTCCTTCTTCAGCTTGACAGCATCCCTTACTGCCAGTGTCCCTGCCCGAGGGCTCCACCAGGCGTTCCCAGCAGACCCTCACTATGCGTTTGGGCCTGCCAAGTCTGTCCGGCTTTCTCCTCCTCCAGCGGATCCAACTCACCACCAGTTGATGATCAGTGGACAGCTCAGCCCCTCTCCTTACCCGAGTGTCCGAAACATGCGGCCAAAGGTCTGATGATACGACAACAAAGTCGATCATTGACCTCCTGCCTAGGGTGTCCTGGTGCCAAGTGCACTGATGGACACCCTTATGCTTGAACATGGTGTTCATTATGGACAATCCGTGACTACAACAGAAGTCCAACAACAAAACACCACTCGGATTCAGATCGGGGAGGCCATTCCTCCCGATCACGCCTCTCCAGGTGTCACTGTCGTTTCCCACGTTGGCGTTGAAGTCCCCCACCAGAATAATGGAGTCCCCGGGAGGGGACTACCAGCACCTCCGACAGGGACACTAAGATGGCCTGGTACTCCGCACTACCGCTCGGCCCGTATCCCCAACCCGAAGACGCAGGGATGCGACCCTCTCATCCACTGGGGTGAACCCCAACACGAGACGGCTGAGCTGGGGGGCAACAAGCAAACCCACACCAGCCCGCCACCTCTCCCCGTGGGCCACTCCAGAGTAGATGAGAGTCCAGCCCCTCTCGAGGAGATGGGTTCCAGAGCCCACGCTGTGCGTGGAGGTGAGCCCGACTATTTCTAGTCGATATCTATCGACCTCCCGCACAAGCTCAAGCTCCTTCCCCCCCAACGAGGTGACATACCACGTCCCTAGAGCCAGCCTAAGCCTCCAGGGATCGGGCCGCCAAGGTCTCCACCTTCGTCCGCCACCCAATCCTCTTTGCACCGGTCCCTCACAGTTCCCCCTGCAGGTGGTGGGCCCACTGGGGGATGGCCTTGCATCTCACGTTCGGGCTTGGCCCGGCCGGGTCCCGCGAGGAGCAACCCGGCCACCAGGCGCTCTCCAGTGAGTCCTGACCCCAGGCCTGGCTCCAGGGTGGGACCCCGGCTCCGCCGTACCGGGCGACATCACGTGCCTCGATATTCTAGTCCTCATGAAGGATTCTTGAACTGCTCTTTGTCTGACCCATCACCTAGAGCCTGTTTGCCATGGGAGACCCTATCAGGGGCATTTAAGCCCCAGACAACATAGCCTCTAGGATCATTTGAGCACTCAAACCCCTCCACCACGTTAAGGTGGCAGTTCATTTTGCACAGTGTTAGATAAATATGTCTAAGCACTAGCACTAAGGTCCACGCAGCCTCTCGTGTCAGCATGTGTAAGTAAAAATAAGCTATATCTCTCTGTTCACCTAAGCTTACTTAAACTATACTTTAACTGATCTCTTCTCTTTCTTTCCTTTGTCTGCCTTTCTCTGCATCTCTCAAGGAAAGTTTATTTGTGTATTGGAGTATTTTAAAATCTAATCTCTGAAATACAGGGTGCCAGTTTAAGGACTGGGGTGATGTGCTTTACATTTCTTTTTCTCTCACACATTCCATTTTTGATTTTTCCTACTTAATGTGCCTGCATGTAATTCAACATGGATATTTCACCTCGCTGTTGGGCATTTTTAACATGGTTACTCTCTTCCATGTAGGCTACTGTGCAAACACAACACAATGTGTGCACATATCTGATGGTATGTCATGTGTCTCTGCATATCATATTACTAATCATGGTGGGCCACCATGACCAAAAATACCAGGACCATTTTTTGGTCCCAGTCCAGCCCTGTATGCTACTAAAGTAACATATTTAGTCCTTATGGAACTGACTGGAAGTATTTCCCAATTCTGGATATGTATGGAAAAGAGCATAAAGTACTTATAAAGTGTTTGTTTTTCCAGATATTACTCACTATCCTATTATATCGTAGTATCCATCCATCCATCTGTCGGTCCATTAACCTATCATTGATCCATCGAGTCATTTGTCATCCAACCGTCTGTTTGTAAGTTCATGAAATTAATCGATCCATCCATCCGTCCATCCATCCATCACAATTGTGCCTCAACATTAACTGACAGTTCACATGTGGTTTTGACCTGTTTTTACCAATAAGTATGAAGTGGTTTTAATCAGGTTTACAAGCTCAACTAAGTGATTATGGTTTAACCCATTCCACATGAAATGAACCTTAAAAGACTTGCTGTGTTTGTGATGTCAAAGATTTGATTTCAAAAGGGTAAAATAATTGGAGCTTCTCTCTGAGAGGCTGTGACAAACGTCTAAAACAGTGAGTCTGAAGACGCTGGGAGATTTATTTTTTAACTGTTCACGGTGTGTACCATATATCTGAAAGCTGTCTGCTTTCTCTCTTTCTGAGAAGGCAGCCCTATACTCAGACTGACATTAATCCTAGCCTGGGTTACCAAAGCACTAAAGTGACATTTACTAACCATTTTTCCCCTCTGTTGTTCACCCAATTTTGGCTGTCCCCAGAGGCAGTGAAATATCATGTTGTGAAATGCTTTTTCACATCGGCTGGTGCGTTTAGGGACAACTGACCCACAGTCGCTATGGGGATTACTTTTTTTCTCTTGTTTTCTGCCCTAAATAACTTAAAGTTTCCCTCCTAACATGCTAAAGTGTGACAGTGTATTTTACTGCACCTTTTGTAAACAACAGCATGCATTTTTTCTCTTGGTATTATTTCAAAATAAGAGAGTTAGATGATTGCACAAATATTAATTGCAGGACAATACAGAACCTTGGAAAAGCCTTCATACCGGTTGACAAACATCAGTGCATGTTACTGGGATTTTCCATGACAGGCCAACACAAGACATGGCATTACTGTGAAGAGGAAAAAAAAGTTCATAGTTTAAAAAAAATGTATTTAAATAAAATTTGGAGATTGCGATGTAGTTTTGTATTCAGCCTCCCTGATTGAATATCTTTAGAACCGCGTTCTGCTGCACCCCAGTCTCTAGTCCTTTACAGCTTCTAGCAGCTTTTCTTCCAGGATTGTCATGTATTTAGCTCCATCCATATTCCCATCAACTTTGACCAGCTTCCATGTCACTGATGAATAAAAAGCGTCTCCAAACCATGATACTGCTGCCACTTTTCCAATGGTCTTTATTATGCTGTTTATTTACTTCTAAACCTCTGAGGCCTTTACAAAAACAGCTGTTTTTATACGGAGATTAGATCACACACAGGTGGACTCGTAGCTTCATCTTCATGAAAATGCATTACCTTGTGTTGAGCTATCACATGACACCCCAGGCTCTGGGTAACCAATTAAAACAAAGATAAATGACCAAAAATGTTTTAAGGTTAACCTGACAAAGCAGCAAGTTCAGATTGAAGAAGGTAGAGGGCTTCATATCTGAACTGGCTTTGCTTTTATATAAAGGTGTACTTTGACTACACACCTGCAATTTGAAACAGGTGCTGCTGAACCCCAGCCATGAAATATAGGCCCACATACAAAAACATACAAGGTTATTTCATTCATAGGCCCCAAAGTACGACAAGTTCTCTTTTCTCCCTGGTGTAAAACGGTACAAATAAAGCTGTGTAATCCAGTGCACACAATGAAATATATAGAATACACATGGTTTTCTTGGTGATATCTCCAGACCTCCATCTGATAAATGACAGTCATTTGCCTCCGGACACAATCATCCTCAATTTATCTCACAACACTCAGATCCGTGTTCTGCATGACAGCGAGATATTTTCTATCTGACCCTGAGTAATTTCACTGTTCTTTTCTCTGCGACTAAGAGATGATTAAAAGTTTGTAAGACATTTTAAACTTTATTCTGGTGTTTGGTTAAATCTGATCTAAAACCTTGTGAGGTGTTTACTCGAATCCTAGCAACTTATTAGCAGTTATTCTTGGCATAGAGAGGGGAAAACAGCATTTTATCTCCTTTGACCTGCCTACTTTTAGTCTATCCAGACCAGGATCTGCAGCTTGATCTTGCAGTGGCTCCTGTTAAAACTTTGACCAGTTAGAAATGCATAAATTAGAAATGGTTTTCTCTGTAAATGCAACAGTAAAGCCTAGTTTTTGGAGCTCACTGATCTGGTTTTACACAATCTGTTTAGGATTTCCAAAACAAGAAGGATGGTACAAAGCTTAGTGGTACCATGGTGTTGTGACTTAGCCCACAGTGCACACCTTATGAATTTCCTACAAACTCTTGTTGCTTGTGCACCTCTTCTACCAAGGTTTACCTTCCACTAAACTTTCCATTGATATGCTGGTATAGGCCCTAATAAGGCCATAGGGTCTGACAGTCATTGAGACCCTTCATAAGTAGGGTTAGCCACAAAAGGTCATCGCTTAAGAAAGTACCTTAACAAAGTGCTGTATCCAACCAGTAGGAGACACAGCCCACAGACAGGGACTTATCCAGGACATGAGCTACGTCTGACACCTTCCATGTGTTAAATTGTATGGAGCCCTTCAGGATCTGTGGGGCACTGTCAAGAGGGAGACAAGAGACGTTGCAGTCAACAATGCAGATGAGCTGAAGCTATTGAATCACATGAGCTTCCTGAACACCTGAGCAGAGCTACAGCATGACCTTCACCTCCACCTATTTATGTAAAAGGAGCCCAGACCAAGATTAAAACGCATTAACTGCGCAGTACACAGACATTAATCATCAAAATAATTGAAATAAACACTTGAAATACACTTTATTAGGTACACCTTGCTAGTACCGGGTTGGAACCCCTTTTGCCTTCCGAACTGCCTTAATCCTTCATGGCATAGATTCAGCAAGGTACTGGAAACATTCCTCAGAGAGTTTGGTCCATATTGACATGATGACATCACACAGATGCGGCAGATTTGTTGGCTGCACATCCATGATGCAAACCATTCGTTCCACCACATCCCAAAGGGGCTCTACTGGATTGAGATCTGGTGACTGTGGAGGCCATTTGAGTACAGTGAACTCATTGTCATATTCAAGAAACCAGTCTGAGATGATTTGTGCTTTATGACATGGAGCGTTATCCTGCTGGAAGTAAATATCAGAAGATGGGTACACTGTGTTCATAAAGGGATGGACATGGTCAGCAACAATACTCAGGTAGGCTGTGGCGTTGACACGATGCTCAGTTGGTACTTAGGGGCCCAAAGTGTGCCAAGAAAATATCCACCACCAGCCTGAACCATTGATACAAGGCAGGATGGATCCATGCTTTTATGTTGTTGATGCCAAATTCTGACTCTACCATCCGAATGTCGCACCAGATATCGAGACTCATCAGACCAGGCAACGTTTTTCCAATCTTTTATTGTCCAATTTCAGTGAGCCTGTGCAAATTGTAGCCTCAGTTTCCTGTTCTTAGTTGACAGGAGTGGCACCCGGTGTGGTCTTCTGCTGCTGTAGCCCATCCGCCTCAAGGTTCGACATGTTGTGCGTTCAGAGATGCTCTTCTGCATGCCTTGGTTGTAACGAGTGGTTATTTGAGTTACTGTTGCCTTTCTATCAGCTCGAACCAATCTGGCCATTCTCCTCTGACCTCTGGCATCAACAAGGCATTTGTGCCCACAGAACTGCCGCTCACTGGATATTTTCTCTTTTTCGGACCATTCTCTGTAAGCCCTAGAGATGGTAGTGCGTGAAAATCCCAGTAGATCAGCAGTTTCTGAAATACTCAGACCAGCCTGTCTGGCACCAACAACCATGCCACGTTCAAAGTCCCTTAAATCACCTTTCTTCCCCATTCTGATGCTTGGTTTGAACTGCAGCTTAAATGAGTCCAGTTTATTGAGATACACCTGTGTAATGCTCATATTTATTAGGGTAAGGCATATGCAGGAAGAAATGTAGCATAAATTGCTAACATATTACAGTTTTTTCAGAACACCTTCCACCTTTTCAAAGCAGCAGGAAGACAATTTCTTCTGGAAAGAGAAGCCAAACAATAAAAACAGAGTATTTCTGACCTTGACATGGCCACCACCCCCGTGCACATATCACTCTGCAGACATGTGAGGTCACGGTTGCCTCTGACAGCTCTGAAAGCTATCTGGCAGCTGTCAGTCTTGATGTAACCACTTGCTGAGGCCCCAGCTGTTCACCTCGCACTTATTTACGGGATGAAATTGAGACTCTTCCCACTCACCTGTTCCCCTGCTCCTCTTGTTATCCTGTAATGTGATTGGATTCATTCAATGATGGAATATGATCTATTATTTATCAGATGGAGTTAAGCATGACTTATCGAGCGGTATATGTCCAACCTTATCCTGGACCCAATTATCAGCGATTCTTCATTGTTTATTTTTGTTTAAAGCTTGGTTTACAGGCTGTAGGGAGTCAAAACAAAGGAAATATTTTACTTCTAAACCAGAAAACACAAACAATAAATGAGCTGCTGATGGATGTAAAAAAAAATTGAAATGCAAATTGTTAAGTGATATTCAGCTAGTTATGCATACTAATGAAGGCAGGATTTTGTGGTGCTCTTTTTTTTTATTTTACCTTTGTTATGTATCATATAAGGAATAAAAGTCTCTGGATAGATTATTCTCTTATGACTTGTTACTGAAGCTACTGTATTGTATGTCAGTTTATTGTTCTTTGTAACTAAATATTTTCATGAATTCTAGACATACATAGTCATAAAAATGCTCATATCTCACATATACTCTCCAGCTTGTACTGGGTCAGACATTTTGCCTTCATATCTGCCTTCCTTCGTTGTGTGTCAGAAACATTCCTCTGAGATTTTGGTCCATATTGACTTTATAGCACCACACAGCTGCTGCAGATTTGTCAGCTGCACATCCACCTCATCCCAAAGGTGCTTTTATACATTGAGATCTCGTGAATTTGGAGGCCACCAAAGAAGAAAACAGTTCAGGCAAACCAGGTTGAGATGATTTAAACTTTGTCCTGCTATGCTTAGCCATCAGAAGATACATAAAGGTAACAGACATGTGCAGCAACAAAACGTTAGGTAGGCTGTGGTGGTGAAGGGGTGCTCAGTTGGTACTACAGGGTTGAAATTACACCACTTGAATATCCCTGCACCATTATACCACCACCCCCAGGCTGAACCATTTATTGAAGTAGGATGGAGCCATGCTTCCAAGTTGTTTACTATAAATTCGACCTTACCATCTGAATGTAACTGCTAAAATGGAGACTCATTGGACCAGGCAAACTGTTACTGTTCAGTTTTGGTGTACCTGGGCAAACTGTAGCCTCGGTTTTCTGTTCTGAGCTGACAGGAGTTGCATATGTTGAGGTGTTCTGCTGCTGCAGCCTCCAGAGATGGTATTCTGCATACCTTGACTCTAACAAGTGGCTATAAAAACTTAGTTTAGCAGTTTTCCCATTCTTCTTGAGCCTCTGACATCAACAAGGAATTATCTTCCACACAACTGCCGCTTACTGGATGTGTTGTCTTGGTCAAACCATGCTCCAAAAACCCGAGATGTGGTTTTGCATGAAAAATCCTAGCAGATCAACAGTTTCTGAAACGTTCTGACCATCCTGTCTGGCACCAACCATACCAGGCTCAAACTCCCTTAAATCCCCTTGCTTCTCTTTTCTGATCCTTTCTTTGAATTATA
Source organism: Crenichthys baileyi (assembly GCA_036173005.1). NCBI lineage: Eukaryota > Metazoa > Chordata > Actinopteri > Cyprinodontiformes > Goodeidae > Crenichthys > Crenichthys baileyi. The sequence goes on along the minus strand of JAHHUM010001359.1, from coordinate 21,244 downwards.
GCAAGTTGTCCTTACCATGTCTAGTTGCTACCCTGTGATTGGCTGAGTCACTACTTGTGTTGACAAGCAGTTTAAAATGTGTACCTAAAAAAGTGGTTGATGAGTGTAGCATCACTGGAATCGAAAAACTAAGGCATTAGGAGTCCAGTGGTTGGCCAGATAATGATATCATGGCTTTGACTCACAGCATTTGAGTTAACCTTGTGAGGATGACGGTGGCCGATACAGGCAAGAGACTCTCATTAATTAGAGTAAAACAAGTCCTGTACTGACCTGGGCTGAAAGGCCACTCAGAGAGGAAGACGCCATTAATCCAAAAGCTACATAAAAACACAGATTACAGTTTTCAAATGCTCTCGGGGATAAACACCTTAATTTTTGGACACATGTATAGAAGTTTTTAACCATAATGGTCATTGCCACATTTGAAGGTTCCTTCAAAGTCCTTAATATTTGATATAGTTACCTGGTGGATCAGTCCCAAAGTAGCTTCAGGACAACAAAGTCAATATTTTGAAGCTGCCAAGTCCTGATCTCAGTCCCATAGAAGATTAGAAGCGGACCTGAAACAGTATGTGGGAGAAAGGCGGCCTACAAACCTGACCTAGTAACCCCAGAAGGAATGGGCCAAAATTCCACCAATCCATCATAAGAAACTTGTGGAAGGAAACCCAAAATGTTTGACCCGAGTCACACAGTTTAAAAGATAATTATATCAAATATTAAGGAAAAATCTCTCTCTCATTTTTCTAGCATTTTGGTTACTGACTGACCTAAAATAAGAAAAGTTTAGTCTGATTTAATGTCAGACAGCATGGATGGTATAAGGCTATGTGTCTTTTTCTACAGTGTATACAAATATATGACATAGTTTGTGAAACCAGATTTTACACCAGAGGACATCTGTCTTATGCAAATTCATCTAGAACAATGTAATGAATGCTTTAATGAGACTGATGTGGTTGTGAATCTAATGGCAGCAAACACCATTGCCCCCTTGAGCCAGAACTATAAACTGTTTTTGTGTCCTTGTCTTCGGTGGATATGAATCAGCTAATATAGGCAGACTCTCTTGTTCTGATTGGCAATTGACTTTCCGTTAATGAAACCACACATAGGAGGGTACCATCAACAATGGAGGCCAGATATTCAGACACAATGCGTTGATTTCCTCAGGACAAAACGGCAGAATTGGTTGACGTCTCTTTAAGCTGTAAGATGTCTTGTTTAAAGATGCTTGGTGAGAAGCTCGGCTAATTAAATCTGCTTCGCAGGCAGAGTGTGACTGCTGTGCATTCTGCGTTGATATGTTTGTGTACCAGCTGACAAAAATTCAATGCTTCAGCATCTCAGTAATGAGAGAACATTGTATGAAACGTATGGCTGGGCGTTTAGATTTACAGTGATGTAATGAACATTAACGGGACACTCTTGCAGATACTAAGAAGTGTGTCTCTGGAAAGCCAGTCAGCTGACAAATGATGGGAGTAAAGGTCATACTGCATATTCATTTTAAAGACAGGGAGATTTAGGAAATAGGTCATCACCATTATTTGAATCTAAAACAGTAAAACATTTTCCGTATGAAGGGTTTTCTACATATCTTTGTTGTCAAAATGACAGCCTTTTCCAGTTTCTAGTCCATATTTTCACATTTCAAAAGTGCAAATATCAAAATTCATTACGAAGGGTTTAAATATGCAAGCTGCAATTAACAGACTGGATGGATGGATGGATAATACATTGATGGATGGGTGGATAGATGGATGTATGGAAGGGTGGATGGATGGGTGGATGCATGGATGGTTTGATGGATGCAGGAATAACTTGATGTATGGATGGCTGGATGGATAGATGGACGGACGGATGGACAGATAATACATTGATGGATAGATAGATACCTTGATGGATGGATGGACGAACAGATAATGCATTAATTGATGGGTGGATGGATGGGTGTTTGACGGATGGATGGATAACTTGATAGATGTACGATGTATGTATGGATGGGTGGATAATACATTGATGGATGGGTGGATGGATGGACGGATGGATGAATGGATGGATGGATGGATGGATGGATGGATGGATGGATGGATGGTTTGATGGATGGATGGATAACTTGATGTATGGATGGATGGCTGGATAATAAATTGATGGATGGGTGGATTGAAGGAAGGATGTATGGATGGGTGGATGGATGGATGGGTGGTTTGATGGATGGATGGATGGATGGATGGATGGACAGACGGACGGATGGATAATGCATTGATGGATGGATGGATGGATGCCTTGATGAATGGATGGATGGATAGATAATGCATTGATGGATGGATGGATAACTTGATGGATGGATGGATGGATGGATGATAACTTGATGGATGGAAAGATGGATGGATGTTCGATGGATGGATGGATAACTTGATGGATGGATGGATGGATGGATGGATAACTTGATGGATGGATGGATGGCTGGATAATACATTGATGGATGGTTGGATTGATGGATGGATGTATGGATGGATGGATGGATGGATCACTTGATGGATGGATAATACATTGATGGATGGTTGGATTGATGGATGGATGTATGGATGGATGGATGGATGGTTTGATGGATGGATGGATAACTTGATGGTTGGATGGATGGATGGATGGATGGATGGATACCTTGATGGAAGGATGGATGTATAATGCATTAATGGATGTATGGATAACTTGATGGATGTATGTATGGATGTATGGATGGATGGATGGATAATACATTGATGGAATGGATGGATGGAAAATACATTGATGGATGGATGACTTGATGGATGGATGGGTCGATGGATGGATGGTTGGATAATACATTGATCGATGGTTGGATTGATGGATGGATGGATGTATGTATGTGTGGATAGATGGATGGTTTAATGGATAACTTGATGGATTGATGGATGGACAGATAATGCATTGATGGATGGATGGATGGAAGGACGGACGGACAGATAATGCTTGATGGATGGATGGATAACTTGATGGATGGATAGATGGATGAATGGATGGATGGACGGACGGACGGATAATGCATTGATGGATGGATGGATGGATGGATGCCTTGATGAATGGATGGATGGATAGATAATGCATTGATGGATGGATGGATGGATGGATGGATGGATGGATGGATGATAACTTGATGGATGGAAAGATGGATGGATGGTTCGATGGATGGATGGATAACTTGATGGATGGATGGATGGATGGATGGATGGACAACTTGATGGATGGATGGATGGCTGGATAATACATTGATGGATGGTTGGATTGATGGATGGATGAATGGATGGATGGATGGATGGATCACTTGATGGATGGAAAGATGGATGGATAATACATTGATGGATGGTTGGATTGATGGATGGATGGATGGATGGTTTGATGGATGGATGGATAGCTTGATGGATGGATGGATGGTTGGATGGATACCTTGATGGAAGGATGGATGTATAATGCATTGATGGATGTATGGATAACTTGATGGATGTATGTATGGATGTATGGATGGATGGATGGATAATACATTGATGGAATGGATGGATGGAAAATACATTGATGGATGGATGACTTGATGGATGGATGGGTCGATGGATGGATGGTTGGATAATACATTGATCGATGGTTGGATTGATGGATGGATGTATGTATGTATGTATAGATGGATGGATGGATGGATGGACAGATAATGCATTGATGGATGGATGGATGGAAGGACGGACGGACAGATAATGCTTGATGGACGGATGGATATTAACCAACTTGGAATATAACTGGGGGCTTCTGTGTTTTCAATCAGAAACATCATGACATCTGGGGCTAACAGATCACCTGCAGAGCTGATGAGGTTGATTCAGACATTTAAAAACCAACATTAAATTAACTTTGTGTATCTTTTGGACAAAACCAGCATAAATCACCAACAGGAACTGACCTTTGGAAATTAAGACATTTTTTATGTAATCAGTGAGACACAAAATATATACAAATACTTCCTGTCCCCCATAAATACTTCTTCCCACCCATATATACTTCCTGCCATCCATAAATACTTCCTGTCACCCATACTTCCCCAGAACAGGAGTGTTGAACCTAGACATTGATGAGCTGCTTTTGCTATTGTGTTTGCTGTATATTTTAGGTGCATCTTAAGCCATTTCTTTAGCCAAGTTCTTGAGCATTATGAAGGTCATTGCACTCCCACTGAAGTGTATTTGAGAGACCAAAGCATCTTGATAATGTGAGCGTGTGGAAATGCTCACGGCAGAGGCTAAGAAAAGGTCACTTTGACAGAAAAGAATTAGAAAAACGACAGAAATGTCAGGAGGCAGTTTTAATAAAATGTCAATATTTTACTATATCACTTCAAGCAGGTCATCCAGATAAGACCTTTATGCTGTGTTTTTCTGACTTTCTGCCAAATTCTGGCATTTCCTACAAGGAGAATGGCACAGTCTCAATATATTTTTAGGAAGAAGGAAATTTGCTTTTCATCTCTTATAATCTGCCTTGCAAAAGTTTTCACAACCCTGAACATTTTCAGATTTTTTCGGATTATAATAACAAACCATGGTGTGCTTTGGCAATAATAAATGGTTTTAAAATGTTTTACTAATAAAAATCTGAAAAGTGTGGCACAAAATTGAATCCAGTCCCCCTTAGTGAATACTTTGTAGAACCACATTTTGCTGCAGATATTCTTTGCAAATGAACCCAAGCTACAGTTTAAACCATATATTTCCATACAGTTGTATAAAAAGGCAAACTTTTTTCTCATTAAATCAAACTAAACATTTCCTGTTTTATGTCAGTTAGAATTGCTAAAATTATTTCTGTTTTCTAAATGCCAAAAAAATATGAAAATGTTGTATTAATTTCTTCAAATTGATATTATTTCTTTATTTTGATCTTCATCAGATTGTTTGGATTGCGTTTGTGAATGGTGCGAGGTTCTTTCCTGAATAGAGGATCTCTGCTGGAGGGCGTGGCCACTGACTCCAGCTTCACACACCTGTCTGGTGTTTCCTGAGCAGCTGCTGGGGATTTATAGTGCTGCTTGAAGACTTGATGCTCAGCCTCAACAGTAGAGTCAAACCACATGAGTGCGTCGCACTCATTTTTTCTTTTTTTTGTGTCTCTGTTTCTGTTGTACCAAATTTTCTGGAGAGGTCTTCTGGAGAGACAGATCTCTTCAGAAATCCTCCCTCTGTCTTCAACAGCAGCTCCTATGACCTCAGCTGTCACCTGCCAGCCTGTTCTCTAACGTCCTCAATCGAATCAAAAGCCTCCAACACTTCCTCTATCACTGGAAACCATTCTGGATCCCGACCTTACACAAGATACTCATTCCCTAATTGCCACCAGCATCTCGACCTCTCCCCAGAATTGTGTACCGACAACTCAATGCTGCTGAAGCCCTTTTTGAAGTCTCCCTGTTGCATTTTCCATTTTTCTCTCATTCTAAATAAATCCTTTGTTTTACATTTTATCTGGATGTTGAGGTTGGATTCTGCATGTGGGTCAGGAAGCTCTCTAGAAATCTGAAAATTTGTGCTCAAGCTTTAACTTCCTGGCTGATGTCTTGAGGTGTTGCTTCAATATCTCCACATGATCTTTTTCTTCCTACATCAGTCTCTCCAGCAGCAAAATGCTAAAACCCCCAATCTTGCTGCCACCCCATACTTTACAGTTGGGATGGTGCTCTAAGACTTTCAAGATTCCCTCCTTTTCCTCCGAATGTATCGATGGTCATTATGTCAAAACACTTTAATTTTAGTTTCATCAGGACACAGGGTATGTCAGGCGGTACTCTGGCCTTTGGAGTAGTAGCTTCTTCCTTCCCGAGGTTCCTTTCAGCCTATACTCGTAGATGCTCCATTACCTGCTTCCACCAGAAGAACCAGTCTCCTTCCTAAAGATGATAGCTGGGCATCGCCATGGAGTTCATACTTGCGTTTAATTGTTTAAACAGATGAACGTGGAACCTTCAGAAAGTCTCTTCCTTAAATCTGGGCAGATTTCTTTCAGTTCTACTGCAATATCACAAAAAAGAAGTGTGTTTAGAAATGCCTATATATATATATTGTGAATTAACCCGAGAAGCTTACAAAGCCAAGACATCATCTTCCTGGCTTTCCCTATCTTTAAAAGTGTTGCAATAAGTTTTTATAAATGTCTGAATTTAAAGAAAGTGCAAAAGGAAATTCTCTTGAAATTTCAATATCATTCTTTTGACATTTAGCAAAAAGAAGTAATTTTTGTGGCTTAAAAAGTTTTACTTGAATTGATGTCAGAAAGTGACAAGCGAAAAGTTAGCATCTTTTTGAACAGCGTATGTCAGTATCTGTCATTTTAAATTACACACAGGTTGCATTTTTAGGGGGATCGAATTAAAAGGGGGATTAATAGAAATGCATGCCACACTTTTCAAATTTGTATTTGTTATAAATGTTGAAAACCCATAAATCATTTACCTTCCACTTTACAATTATGCAGTACTTTGCATCGGTCTATGCCATAAAATCCTAATAAAGTACATTATAGGTTTTGGTTCCAGTGTGAGGAAAAATGTTTCTATTTTTGCATATTTTTATGTAACTCCTTTACGTCCGTGTCATGGCTCCTCCAAAGGCAATTTGATGATTGCATTTCAATCTTTTTCTTTCCAGGAGCAAAGTGATAAACAAGTAAAATTGGATGAAATTGAACAAAATTGGATATGCGTTACTCTCTAATTCAGACTGTCCAAATACCATCATATTGAAAATTACCCGCATGCATATACAGTCAGACATGCATATATATCCACCAGGCAATTCCCATTCTAGTTTGATAGAATTTCGAGGTGCCACACAAGGTGTTCTGTTTACCAAATGAGTTATTCAGACATTTTATTTCCTTGCAGGTACACTGCCAAATTGATGGAATATGTGTCAGATCACCCTCTGACATCTGCTCATATTCATCAAGCTCTAAGTTTCCCTGCGTTGGTTCCTTCATTAGAGAGCTGACACAAAAACTCCCTCCACACTCCATATCCCTGCAGCACCTGGGCTAAATTGGATTTTAAATAAATGTCAGAGTGAGTTTTACATTAACACAGTGGAGCACAAATGTACGTCTGGTATCGGGTGCAAGGCTGAGGCGGCCAGTTTGAGGAAGATAATGTCACGTTCGCTCTTCCTACGTCAACTGGCCTCGGCTGAGAATGGCATACATTATACTGGTGACAGCTTGTGATTTTGGAGGGATCCACTGCTGATATCGGTGGAGGTTTTCCCCGCTAGACTTAATGTTTCAGGCTTTCTTATGCTAAAGAGGAGGGGGGGGAGATAACTGCAACCACTGCTGATAGTAGTTTATACAACCATTATTTAGCCAACAGATAGATCTGTGACCGCTTCTCTTTGCACCACCTCTCTGCATCCTCAGAGTTCTGGTGTCCTCGGAAGCTTCCTTATCTCCAGCTTAGCCCATAGGTTTCTAGGATTTAGGTCTGAGGACTGAGATCCTATAGGATGTTGCTGGTGAACCATTTCTGTTGTGTTTTGACCATATGGGTTAGATCATAATCATTGGATCGATCCTTCCTTCTCCATTTCTTGTGTTCTTCCTTTCCTTCCTTCCTTCCTTGAGTTCTCCCTTCCTCATTCACATGTTCTTCCTGTCCCTACTTCTCTGCGTCCTTCTTTTCTTTCCCTCCTTGCTTCTTTCATTGTTTTCTCCTTCCCTCCTACCTTGCATCCTATCTCCCTTCCTTCTGTCCTCCTTCTTTCCTTGCATACTTCTATCATTGTGCCATTTTATCTTGCCTTCATTTGTTCCTCTAAATTCCTTCAGTTCTTCGTTCGTTATTCCTTCCTTCATCATTTCCTATTTCCCCTCCTTCCTTGTTTTCTTCTTTTCTGTCTTCGTTCCTTACATCCTTTCCATGCTCCTGTCTTTGTATCCTTCCTTCCTTCCTCATGTCTTTTTATCCTTCTTTCCTTTCTTCCTCCTGTCTTCCTTCCTTCTTTCCATGTTCCTGTCTTTGTTTCCTTCCTTCCTTCCTTCCATTTTTCCTTCCTTCTTTCCTTTATGTCCTTCCTTCCTTTCCTTCTGTCTCTGTATCTTTCCTTCCTTCCAGTAACATGTAGGTTACATATTTAAAGCCTGTCTGCAGTACTAATATTTGCTATTAATTTCTAGTGATCTTTAAAAAATATTTTACCTTTAAAGCAAAGAATTCTGGAAAATCTTGTCTGGAAATCTCTGAAAATTATTTTATGGAAAATGTGTAGAAACCATATAAAATTATATATAGGACAAAGTAAAGTGAATGCAGCATGAAGAAAGAAATATAAGATCTTCAGAACAGCACATTTATAGAACAAGAAGACATACACAGAACACATCAACATAACCTTCATGGTTGGAATAGTATTTAGTTAATATTTTTATATTTGCACCATAATTATTAGTCTCCACCCTTTGGGTTTGGGCTTTCACGTCTCTCCAGCACTTATGGTTTGATAGAGCTGGTCTGAGACCAGCCAATCAGGGCCCCCACAGCGTCTCAATCATCATTTTATAGTTGTTAAAACTAATTTCCAGTACATGGCCCCAATTGGCATTTCATTTTATCTGCCTGGATAATGATGAAACTTTGGTGGAGTGACAAACATTCGTTACAGTCCCTCAAGGGTTTGAATGAGGAGCAAAACTAATATTTTCAGTTCGTTAAGGGGTTTATTTTAATCCTGCCCCTTTTTCCTCTTACTGTTCACAGATTAAAAATTATGTGAGCTTCTCCTAATGTCACTGGTTTTTATACATTATGTATGTTGCGCCAAATGTTGCTGACATTTCTCTGAATACATCCATGGAGGAAAACAACACGTAAGTCCAATGTATATGAAGAAAATTGGCCATAAAGGTCAAGGTTTGAGTCAAAATAAGAGCTGAATGCCAGGAATGCATACTATTACAATAATAGCTGCTGTGGACGCAGCATGAGCTTAAACCCACTCAAGAGTGACTGAGTGGAGCTTCCACAGACGAATCGTCTGGTGTGCTCTAACTCAGAAGGTCAATCCAATCACATCATTTTCTACGGTTTCATTTCTTGTTACTTGCCGTGGTCGATGCATACTTCTTATTGTGGGTGTGGAGAATGTCTGAATTACCTTCTGATGTTTCAGCTCCTCTGATCCAAAAGCAATTACTCTGTAAAACCTTGTAATAATTAGAACAAATGAAAGTAGCCAAAGAAAGGGGAGAAATCGCCATTTAGGACGAAGTAATTGTTCTTCTCATTGAGCGTCTGTTTCAGAATATGACTGCGGACGGAGTGTTTCTCCATTTTTTTTATCATTATGTTTTTCTGTTTGACCCTTTAGATGACTTATCACCGTGTCTGGTTATATTTTTCCCTTCTGCTTTATTGCTTTACTGTTATTTTCAAGGATGAAACTCTTGACCTGATAGATTGGATAGTAAGACCTTTCCAACAATGTCCATTTGCTCTCCTAACTTTGATTTTGTTTATTTGTTGATTTTTTTTTTTTTTTCCTTAATCAATGAAAAGGTCTTGGTTTATATAGCTTTTGCTATTTTAGTACAGATCAAGCAGTAGAAGTCAGGATAAAGACCATCCAACTGTTCTCAAACTCATCACAGATGATCTCAAGATCTTTCCTCTCTCAAATGGATCTATATAATTATTCTATTAGCTCAGACTCTGCCCTGAGGTTAGTGGGAGATAGCCTGAAAACCTCCATAGGAAGAGGTCAAGGACACTGAATCACCTCAGCAGACTCCATCCTATGTAAAATCCGTGGTAACTCTGGATGTGTTATGATTCTGGCCCGTCTGCCTGCTCTGCTCTCACTCATGCAATTAACTCATCTGCTTCACCTGTCGGCTGCTGCGCAATCACCGTCATGCCACACACCCTGTGGAGCTGCAGTTATATACAGCCCTCTGACAGGCAGAAAACGTGCCAGATTTTCGAAAACATTGGTGAGTAGTTATCCCAAGCGGTCCTTCCCTGACTGATCTCGTTCCATGACCTTGCCTTGCCTTACGGATTATTCCTTCTTGCTTGCTCCTTGTCTGACGGATTGGATTTTGGATTTCGACTCTGTTTTTCCTGCCTCTGGGTAATGTCTCTGCCTGCCCCTTGTCTGACGCCTCTAGCCCTGGAATTCGAACCCTGTTTCCTGTCCCTGGATTTTACGTCTCAGCCTAGCCACTGTTTATTCAGCCTGAGTCCGCCTGGCTCTCTAGTCTGGCCTGGATTTTTGTCAAGATGGACAATCACCAGCTCTCTGTGGTTCCTGTCACAGCGTCACATGGTTCCCCCGGAGGATTTGATCAGTCGGCAATCCGAGTTTCAGTCTGTTGGACGCTTCCTCATTAACTGTGTGGATCTCTTCCCTCCTCTGGATTCTTTGCTCATCACCAGACTGAGAAGGGTTTAGTGGCTTTATCTACTCCCTTGCAGATCCGAAGTTTTATTCAGCCACTAACTAGTCTCCCTCTGTTCTCAGTGGGTTCCTGGAAGCTGACTGGCTGTTCTTCTGCTCTCTGATCCTGAGTTTCTGAATAAACCTTTTTACTTATCACTTTGTGTTTGGCTGAATTTGGGTTCTCTGTCTCTGGTCGTGATAGGATGACACCTAATATCCAAGGTGGAGAACTGCTACCCAGCGGAGGAAGCTCATCTCAGCAGCTTGAATCTGGGAACTTCTTCCTTCAGCCATGATCCACTATCTCTGATGGTGATGGAGGGTTATGAGGTAGATAGACCAGCTCAAAAAGAGCTTTTTGGTTCACCTCCTCCTCTGTAACAGATTTCAATGATGTCCCCATTGCTGTAGATCCCTCTGTCACTCGAACAAGACAGCCAAGACACCTGCACACCTTGACTTAGGGCAGAGACTTTGTTCAGTCCCTGAGGGAGCATCCCACCTTCTTGTGAAAGACTTGAAGGAAACGACTCTCCTTCCGGTCGCTTTACATTTGACATGAAGCTGCTCGATTGTGAGCTAATGTCCAGAGCTTGAAGACACCAACAGAACCACATCATGTACAGAAAGTCAAGATGGGACCTGGAGATTACAAACCAGACACCCCTCGAGATTCTATCCAAGGACACCATAATCTAGATCAGCAATGAGTGACAGACTGGTGAAGTTACACTTGCACCCTGAGAAAGCTCAAATTTGTCCAGGGATAAGATGGTTTCCAATATAAATCCTAGGACTTCATATTCTCACAGCAAAGTGTCTAGAATCAAAGACATCTACAGATCACCACAACTCCCTTGACCCCCTCAGCATCTCTGCTACGGTAAAGATCAGATCACAAAAGAAGTACTGTTCCTCCTAAATCTGAGGTTTGTTGGAAATATGATCCCTGTTAGGTAGGAAACGGTTCCCAGCCCTTTATTTTCAATTCAATTCAGTTTATTTATATAGCGCCAATTCACAACATGTTGTCTCAAGGCACTTCACAAAAGTCAGGTACATACATTCCAATTAATCCTAACCATTGAACAGTGCAGTTAGATTCAGTTATTTATTCAAATTTGGATTAAAGAAGTTTTTTCTATCTAAGGAAAAACCCAGCAGATTGCATCGAGTCAGGACACTTGTAGCATTCACTCATTCCTGGATGACCATGTAGAGAACAGTGGACACGTCACTGGGCGTTGACTTTGCAGGCAATCCCTCCTACTGAGCATGCATGTAGCGACAGTGGAGAGGAAAAACTCCCTTTTAACAGGAAGGAAACCTCCAGCAGAACCAGGCTCAGTGTGAGCGGGCCATCTGCCACGACCGACTGGGGGTAGAGAGAGAACAGAGCAGAGACACAATAGAACAAGGAAGGCACTGATCCAGGAGTACTTTTCTATGGGAAAAGGAAAAGGTAAATGTTAATGGATGTACTTCCTTTAGTCGTTTCACCTAGAACAGAAGGTAACAGATAACTCTGAGCCAGTTTTCAAGTTTTAGAGTCTGAAGCAGAGCACAGAGAGTTAGATCACAGTAGGAAGCTCAGTCAGTAGCTATGTCTATGAGAGAGAAAGGGTTAAACACTAAAAGACAGGGCCCATTTTGAATCATCGGTGAGTAGGGTGAGCTATTAAGTTGGTTTGCCAGCCGAAGGAAGCTTGGAGGATTGCCCTCTCTCAGAAGGTGTTACGAGGTATAACACAGAGTCAAGGCCAGGTGTAGCGTTTCTAGGAAGAGAAAAGAGAAGAGGAACAAAGTTAAAAATCTGAGATACCAAGCAAATAATACAAAATTGAAGAGTAGTGTGAGAAAGTAGCGAAGAGGGTGAAAAGTGGTCATTATGTCCTCCAGCAGCCTAGAATCCTAATAGCAGCATAAACTACAGAGATAGCTCAGGATAACCTAAAGCCACTCTAACAATAAGGCTTTATCAAAAAAGGAAAGTTTTTAAGCCTAGCCTTAAAAGTAGACAGTTTGTCCATCTAGAGGCCACTGATGGCCATTGTTATACTAAAAACCACAACGATTGGGATACCTCTCTCTGTCAGATTGACCATAACCATTATTTAACACAATGACCCCCGCCTGATGCACCACAGGTGTTTGTTTCCCTAAAGGTGCATCTCACTAAGTTAGAATACATCTGAAAACTTAATTTATTCCAGTAATTCAATTCAAAAAGTATTAGTAACGCATACCATCTCATTACCCACGGAATGTTTACTTCTTGTAATTTTATGTTTATCACTCACAGCTAGGAAAAACCCAAAAATCATATTGTCTGAACAGATAATACCAACAACAAAAAAAAAAAAAAAAAACCAACATTTTTCAACACAGAGACATTATGGTCTACACAATCATAGGGAGGACCACTGAGTTTCCAGCAGACATTCTCCACCAGGAGGATAAGCCACAAAGGGTTCCTACTGAAGAAGCCGACTGCTCACAGGGTGCTGTGTCCAAGCATATTAATGGAAAGCTTAGTGGAAGGAAAAACTACAACTGTTACAGATGTCAAAAGGTTAATCTCCGACAGAATCATGGGCAATATTAGAAGTGTCCCACCAGGTCTAAGGAGAAAAAGGACTGGACTTTTGCCCAGTGGCCCAGGAGGACTTGGCAACTGCCCACGCTGCCAAAACTACCAATGGCTGCTTTTAATCATCATGGTAGAGAATCTATGGAGTATTGTTAGGAGGAAGATGAGAGACACCAGACCCAATAATGCAGATGAGCTGAAGGCCGCTATCAAAGCAACCTGGGCTTCCATTACACTTCAGCAGAAGGTGTCATGGCTGATTGCCTCCATGCCATGCTGCATTGATGCAGTAATTCATGCAAAGAGGGTGCAAAAAGGGTGCAGATAATCTACAGTACATGGACATACTTTTCAGTAGGCCCAAACTTCTGAAAAAAGAATCCTTTTGTTTTTGGTTTATACAATATTCCACTATTCTGAGAACATTAGAATATATGTTCATCAAAATAAACTGAAATTACCACTTAACATATGTGTTTTGAATCAATTATAAAATATGAGTTCACTTTTTGAGTTTAATTACTAAAATAAATTAAATATTTGCAGCTTTTTTCCTAATTTATATGTAGCTCCCAATGTAACACTTGTAACACAATTACAGATTTTACAAAATCATAAAAGTGACACGATAATTTACTTCAGGGTAATTTAGAAACATTCTTGGGATCGATCTTGTAATTTCCTTTAATTTAAACTTTGCAGAATGGTGACACCAAAACTCTAAATTAACAAAACTTTTCTGTTTTGTATCAGTGGGGGCTGTGGGGATCAGATCAACCCTGTTGATCTGGTCCCCACAGCAACAGATAAATCCTCAGGACTGAAGATAAGTCCTTCATATTTCTCACTGAACCAAGCAGTGGTCACGACAAATTAGAATACACTACAGGTCAAATGTTTTAGATAGATTTCCTCACTTAAAGGGTCTTTTTATTTTCATGATCATTTAAATTGTAGATTCTCACCAAAGGCAACAAAACTGTGAATGAACAGATGGAATTATGTAGTAAACAAAAAATGTGAAATAACTCTAAACATGTTTATATTTTAGATTCTTCCAAATAGCCAGCCTTTGCTCTGATTATTGCTTTGATCTCTTAGCATTCTCTCCATGAGCTTCATAAGGTGGTTGCCTGAAATAGTTTTCCAAAGAGTCCAGAAAGTTCTCAGAGGTTCATCGAGAGACGGCCAAAGGTTAATATTTCAGTCATCACAGCAAAGGGCGGCTACTTTAAGGAATCTGAAACATAAAACATATTTAAAGTTCTTTTACAATTTCTTTTTTGCCACATAATTGCATATGTGTTCATTTAGTGTTTTGATGTCTTCAGTGAGAATCTTTGTACAATGTAAATAGTCATAAACATAAAGAAAACCTACCTAGCAAAATATCCAGATCAATTCTGATACATTTTGGATGCAGTTTATATATAATTCAAAAAGAAATAATTTCTGCTTCTTTTAAATGATGAGCACATTGAAAAACTTCATCTTAAAATGCTTTTGGCACTCTCAGAGGCCTCCAGGTGTTTGCGACTGAAGATGTGAATTCTCTGTATTCCAATGCATCAGTATAACTGGTAGCAAAACAGTCCCGTCGTATGATGCCGCCACCACCATGCTTGACAGTGTATACATTGTTCTTGGATTTGAAAGCCTCGCCTTGGCAATTTATGCACCGTTTTGCATTGGTCAATCTCATAAATCCCCAGGTTTGTGGTTGTACTGTGCAAAAATGTTAATCTAGTCATTACCAGCTACTCAGCCTAAAAACAGCTGCTGTTCTCTGAAATGGAAACACCATATAATTTTCAGTGAACAATAAAATATCGTTCATATTAATTTTATGTGCCAGAATTACCTGAAAGATGAGTTGTTGTTGTTTTTAAATCACTTGCTGGGTCTGAATTCATCCTTAGCACCTTTAGGTTTTTTTTTCAGTATGAATGACTGAGACACTACAAGCAGCTTCCTCTTCCTAAATGTTATTAGCAGGATTACTGTAAACACACAGTATGAGACATTTCTGCATGCAGCATACAAACAAGTCATATTAAGTCTTTACGTGAGACTTGTTTCCTCAAGCTCCTTCTATAATGAAGACCAATTAAAGAGCACAGGTTGGAAAGTGGCTTGGCAGAGGCAGAGAGAGCGCATTCTAACATGCCTCATAGCACGAGGATAATTAGGTGAGCTGGATACAAGAACCGAAAATGAGCTGTGCTTATTTTGAACTGCAAACAAGAAATTGGCACGGACATTTTTTAAGGCAGGTAGGAGATTGGCAAGAGCACAGCAAACAGGATATTTGCCCCAGGTTGAAGTCACTCGTCTGTGTTCATCAACGCTTAACAATTGTTCCCGGAATAATAGGAATGACTGGAAAAATCTGTGAGTATTTGGCGTACACAACATAAATAGTCTTTATGCATCTCAACATTAGGACAGCTTTGGAAATTAACTCTTTATTTTACAAAGCATTTGGCTTTATCAGAAAAAATAAGATGAATGTTTTTTGAAGACAAAACAAGAATTTCTCTAATCTACACAGGCTCCAAACTATACATACAGAAACATAAAACACTAATATTTGGTTCAGTGTAACTTAGATAGTTGCACCTCAACCACAAGACATGTTTGTTTTCTTGCAATGTTCTAGCATAATTCTGGCTGGGTATCTGACTGCCCCTATCATCAGAAATGATAGAGTTCATGAAAATGGATTGCAAAGGCCACAAATTGTGCAACATGATGCTGCCACCACCATGCTTGGCAGTAGGTTTAAAAGCTTCATCTCCTCCAGTTGCACTGCTTCTCTTGTGACCAAACAGATCAATGTTTGTTTTGTCTGACCATATTTTTCTCCAGGAGGCATCTCATTTCTTTGGTTCTTTTTTTAATTATTAGTTTTCCTAATTTTTTCAATTTCTACTTAGTAGTTTAGGTGAGTTTTACTGGTCTAGTAGAAGAGTTTGTAAACTGTAGGAATTTTAACCAGTAGTCGAATTATTTTTATAACAAATTCTTGTATTTTGAGAGAATGTTGTGCATTTATTCCAGAGATCGAATCTCCTCTGTCATCTATTGCTCTATAATACCCACGACACTGGGCTGGTATTGACAGGACAAAACCTGACAAACTGAAAGTTGTTTGGTTAATGATTCCTGATCAGGTGGTTTTGGGTCAGCACCTTCGAAGTCCATGGTGATATTAAACCTGCTTCTCTGTGGTGTTTGAGCAGTGTTTAGCTTATGAAATGCTTTAGCCTGTTTAGATGGTTAAAACCTTCACATAAATCAGCGATCAAACATCAGAATAATCCCAAACAAACACAAAAACTGTTTTGGAATGGAGAAGTGGGTTAAGTCATTCTTAAATCTTTTGCGCATAGTCCAGAAAAATCACATTTTCTGGACTATGCTTAAAAGCCGAGTAGCTGCCAGGAAACCAACCAATTTAAAAGGAACTCTACCGATTTCAGCAAAAAGAATAACTAAATATCTAGCCAGATGTGTGCCAGAGCCTTGCTGAGTGTATGTATATATTTGACCCTGTGTGGAATAAGGTAAAACCATAAGAAATTAACCTTGTGCACCTAGTTGTAGTTTCTAAAAAAAAAATCACTCCACCCCTCATATAATGTTCTTACAAATCATTAAAAGCCCAAACATAGTATGCCGTTCATATCCATGACTAATATATTAACCTTCTAGCTGCATGCATCCATCTAAATTCATCTTCCTGGACAATCGACCCTAACAATAGCCTTCTGATCCACACAGTAAGTCCCATACTTGAGCATAAATTGTGTACAAAGAACTCGATGGGGAAATACGGTCATCATTAAATCAATTCCTTCCCATCACTGAAGCCAAAACACGCCAGAGTCCTGCAGGAATCAATGATAGCCTCTGCATAAAGGAAACTTTCTTTGATTTTATATGGTTTCCAGGATCCATAGGGAGTGGTTAGGAGACAGAGTGGCACAGTTCAACGATTCATACACCACAGAGCTAAAGAAAAACAAGAATGGGGCTGGAGGAATATGTCAGAAAAGAATTGAGCAACAAAATGGACGTTTTCCCTAATTATCAGAACAAAATGAAACCTAAAACTTTGTTATTATGAAAATAAATCACGTTTTTTTAGCTTTTTTCTCTACTTTTATTCTCTCGTGTATTTCTTCACACATATAACACTGATAGAAAATGCAGATTTGTTTAAGTTGGCGCTTTAACTGGACTGACACCAGATCAACTGACATCACATGCTGCTGTGTTTGGAAACATTGTGCCGTTGCACAACCCACTTTCAGCAAAGCTTCAGCATTTGGACAGGTTCTGAAAACACTTTGGTGCACAGAAACGGTCATGGTCCAATCACTGATTACACAATGAACAGATCCTGTGGCTCCAAAAACAAGCCCGCATCATCACCCCTCCTCCACCATGCTTGAGTGGGAGGCGTTTAAGCTTACATGGACTGGTTACTTTCTTCCAAACAACACGCTGTGCATTATAGGTAAACATGGATCTTTGTTGGTTGCTAAAAACATTCATGTTGTTTGTTTTGATGCCTGTTATGTTGTTGTCTGTGCCGTGCACACTTATCATTGATTGCATTAGTGAAAATAAACAAGTCAAGAGTCATAAACAGTGGTGAGCTGTTTGGGAGCAACACTTAATTGGATAAAGTAAAAATCCAAGAAGCCCAGACAAACTTATTTTCTTTTGTGCACTGATTTTCCCTAGTACAGTATAAAATTTGTATTGTTTATCAGTCAGCAGTGCAGGGTCAGGATAGCAATTATTTCGAAGAGTACAAAACATCTCACTGATTAAGGACGGCAGCGATTGTTCGTTGATTGTTTAATGGAAGCAACAAAAACAAGGCTTCATTGGGGCAGTCCCGTAGCAGAGAGATATCGAGATGAGATTCTGCAATCAGTGGCAGTCCCATGTCTCCACTCTTACAGACCAGATTCTATCCTAATTTCCTGAGATGCCAATGCTTGCCCCACAGAGCAGAGTTGGTTAAAGAGTACCTTCAGAATTTGTGAGGGGAGAAGATCCAAGATCCACCTTTCAGTTCTGACCTTAGTCCCATTTTACACTTATTGTGTGTACAGTTCTTCTGGTGCCTTTTTGTTAAATTAATTGAATAATATCTTCTTTTTTCAAACGTCAGTCATCCAATCCAAGAAACAACATTAAACAACAGTCACCAGCAGAATTAGGTGTCTGGCATTGGCGAGAGGACATTTTTTATAGGCACAATGCCTAGCTCTGGTGTTTAACCCACAGATGCATTTTTTACTTTCATTAAATATCATCAGATTTGTTGGAGTTCACCCTATGACATCTCAATGTTCAGAGAAAACTCAAAAACCACCACATTCTAGGAAATCCTAGAATATGACCACCTGCTCATTTAAACCTCTTCATTTATTTGCATTTGGACCAAACCAAAACATTTCAGTAAATGATTACAGCCAGGTAACAGCAAGCAGGAACCTTTGTTCAGTGCTTCTTGGGACATCTATTTTAGAAATATATATGCAAAGCAGCTGTTTAACTTTTAGGTCAACCAAACATATGGTATTTTTCAATTTGGTTTTGTGTACTTAGTACACGTTTTTGAGTGTCTCTTGTGGCATATTTATACAGACTCTATAGCACAAAGTAAAACGAAAAGCTGGATCATTCTTTCTGTTTGTTCCAGGTACTAAAATAAAACTTTATCAAGTTTCAGCCACATATTTTCTATTACTCTGCTCGTTTTACTTTGCTCTCTCCTCCTGCGGTTGCTAGATGTACTCATCTATTTAACATTTAAGTTCACAGTCCACTTGACCATCCGTGATTAGACCACACGGAGGAGTCTGTAAGATGGATTATATGGTATTTCATCAAACACCAAATATGTCCCTGAATCACAGCGCCTTTTTTCCATATTAAATTTCAAATTACGTCCTGTTAATTTGTGGATGAAGCATAATAAATGAAACCTTGGAACCATGAAGCATAGAGGTTGAGACCATGAGACATCACTGCATTTAATTTGGGAGGCCAGTGGCCTGTCTGCAAAATAAATTAGGGCTTGAAGTCCACAGTATGTGTGAAACTGCGTTCCTCTGAGTCATTATCAATCAGTAAACTATGAAAAGGAGGTGATGTGACCAGATTTAATTATTATATTAATTAATTACTGCCCTTTGTGCTGTTTAAGAAGGTTTCTGGTGCAGTCTGACCAAGTGTGGAAAAGGTATGGATAAGTTGGGAAAAAAGAAACTACAGCATAGACAGTCATTCAGTTGTAAACACAAGATTAGCAGTTTAGTCCAGAGTTTTGAGTTTCCATTGGCATTAAGGGTGACCAAAACCAACTCAAAAAGTGGGTCTTGGTCCGGTTGTTTGGTCCAGAACAGGTTTCGCTTGTGTGTATTCACACCTGCACAATACGGTCCAGAGCAAGGGGGAAAATAAACTCTGGTCCGTTTAAAGCAGACCAAACGTGGCAGGTGTGAATACACCCTAAGAGATCTAAGCAAAGTTGAATACATACTTTTTATTTGTAATATTTTAAAATTGGTCATAGTTAGGTATCTATAAGTGGAGAATGAAAGATACACTATATTGCCTGGAGTATTTGTCTCTCTATTTTTACTTGTACATGAACTGAATGCACTAGCAACTTTAACTATTCTGCAGACATTGTCCACAAGATTCATGTTACAATCTGCCTGTGTTAGGGGTTTTGAGTCTGCTTTCTCTGAACTGGAATGTTCTTCTGTTGCTGTGTTTTCAGTACATTCATGTTGATAAGATTCAGCTTTCATTTTTGTGTTTAAATTACTTTCTTGGATTCTTGTGTTTAGATGTTTTAGTTTGTATTTCCTTGTAGATCTGGTTCCTTTCCTCCCTGTTTATGTTCTTTAGGTAGTCCCATTGTTTACTTATTTCTGTTCACTTAGATGTTTCTGTTAAATCCCTGGACTCCCTGCACCTAATTGTCAATTAGCCTCCCTCCTTCAGTTGCCTGCAGTCTCTCTCTCCCACCAGCTGCTCCTGATTTCCCCATGATTAGCTCCTATTGTTCATTGGTCCATTCTCCACTCTACCGCAGTATTTACACTTTATGGGTTCATTATTCTCCACTGGTTCCTCCTGGCTCCTACCTACTCCATGTCCATTCCCCAGTCTATAAGTTTTCCAACTTATTATTATTATTAAATAAAGCTCTGCCACTCACCATGCTGCTCCCAAGCATTGTTCTGCATGTTAGACCGACAGAAACGCAGCGTTATATGACAGTATAGGTGTGTGTTCATAGTTAGATGAGAAAACCAGAGTTCTTCTCTACTACCGGTTCACACAGAGCTGCACACAGGGTAATAGCCAACCCATAATTTGACTAAATCAGTCTACTTTGTGATTAAAGTTAGCTGTAAGGGATCAGTTGTTGGGTTAGGTGTAGGGGTTGTTTAGGTGTTAGGGCATGAAAATAAAAAATCTACAAACTGGAAAAGGCTTCAGAATGGTGTGGGCCTGAAAACGTAGGGAGTCTGAGAACGGGGCCGACACCTGGAAACTTCTTGTTGGCCTTTAAGGCTGAGTATCTTTTAGTTCACTGGAGTCCCAAAGCCTTAGAGAATGACTCTGTAAACTTTCGACACATATGTAAAAGACTTTGTTTCTCAACTCTCTTGAATTTCCTTAGATTGTGGCATAATGTGTTATATTATGTTTTAGATTATATTTTTACATAAGGATAGGTTTGTTTTCTTTCTTAATAACTAAAATCATAATCTGAGAACTGTCTTTTGTATTGACTCAGGTTAACTTTGATATTGAAATTTATTTCATAAGTGACAAAAAAGCGAAAGCAAAATCTGTGGAAACACCTTTTCACAGCATTGCAGTTCTTCATGGTTTTAATTGCTACTTTTGCTATATATGCGCATTTTAAATATGCAAAAAGGCCCAAATATGGGAAATTTAAATTTAAACATATGTAACAAGCTTCTAATTCAATATTCACAGATGTGATTTTGGAGGAAATTCTCTATAAATTGCAGTTTTAACCACCCTTAAACATGCCCATTGTCTCTTACATTTTTCATTTCGCCGGAAATTTTTTGAAAAATTAGAAGGTTGGTATTTAAGC
>JAHHUM010001358.1:0-77318 GCA_036173005.1 Crenichthys baileyi | reverse complement strand
ACCAAAAAAGGGTTTTGGTTTTTAAGTTGGTTCTGGAGGATGCTTACAAATGTGTTTGCTAATTTTCTATCAGTTTAACAATTAAATGCAACAAATACTGACCTTAAAGAACAGAATGTACTGCCAGTTTCTTGAAGGAATATTTTGAAACCAACAAAAATAAAAGATTACATGATTATCCTGTTGATGTACCAAAGAGGTTCCTAAAGCTGCTGTCACACAGTTACTTATCTTGTCATATAGGCTGGAGCATATGGAAATCCTTTTTAAATTGGACCAACGGTGAAAAAATGAAGGGCTTTCGTGTAACATCTATAAAATATATGGTATACATTGTTTTTTTTTTCCAGGTGTCCCAATTCACTATACTGCATATGTATTGGAATAAAGGGTGCAACATTCACAGTGTGCATCTTTGTCAGGACAGAGTAAGGTAGTTTTTGCCAAGCTGTCACCGATTCGCTTTTTTCCATTTCAATACTTAATGATTGCCTGACCAACTATTTTGTTTTTACTATACAATCTTCCTTTAGCTCATTTAAGCCCACTTTGTCATGAAGTGGGGTTTGTGGTAGGACCAAAGTGCAGACAAGGTTGCCAGTACACGGGGATGAAGGTAAGAAAGCTTTTAATATCCTCACTGAAAACAGAGCAAGAGTATAGCATACTCCAACCAGACAAGGCAGGACTGACTCGACCAGGATACCACGACAGGGTTTACACACACAGCGATGCAACAAAAGGAACCAGCCAGGAACAATTAAAACAAACGAGCTTAAAAACAGACAGTACAGCAGGGGGAACCAATGAGCAACGAGACCAAACAATCAGGGAAAACTAGGAACAGGTGTGGTAACAGGCAGAGGGAAACAGAGGGTAACCAAAGGATCAGACCAGGTAAATAAACAAAAACACAAACTCAAACACTCAGACACTGGCTGGCATGACACACTGAGGTTCACAAACTGTCCTATTTGATTAACTGCTTAACAAACATTAAGCAGTGGTTGAATAACAACTACTTACAGCTAAACCCAGGCAAAACTGAAACTTTGATTGTTGCACCGGACCATGCCATCGCTGCCATTAAACTGAAACTGCGTGATTTAAGACTCTCGTAGAAGCGTAGCCTCAAAAATGTAGGTTTTATTTTTGATGAAGCTTTATCCCTGAAGCATCATTCAAAACAGATCATAAAAATGTCTTTTTTCGTTTGAGGAATAACATATATCATTGGGGTCAAGAAATGATCTTAAGATGATAATTCGTGGTTCTGTCTCGACACTACAGGACTACTGGAATAATCTGTTTACTTGTTTCAAAAAAAAGGGACAAGCTTGTCTTAAGGTTGTCCAAAACTCTGCCAAGAGACTACTGACTCGCCGAAACAGAACTCATACAGGGGTTGGACAATGAAACTGAAACACCTGGTTTTAGACAACAATAATTTATTAGTATGGTGTAGGGCCTCCTTTTGCGGCCAATACAGCGTCAATACGTCTTGGAAATGACATATACAAGTCCAGCACAGTGGTCAGAGGGATTTTAACCCATTCTTCTTGCAGGATAGTGGCCAGGTCACTACGTGATACTGGTGGAGGAAAACGTTTCCTGACTCGCTCCTCCAAAACACCCCAAAGTAGCTCAATAATATTTAGATCTGGTTACTGTGCAGGCCATGGGAGATGTTCAACTTCACTTTCATGTTCATCAAACCAATCTTTCACCAGTCTTGCTGTGTGTATTGGTGCATTGTCATCCTGATACACGGCACCGTCTTAAGGATACAATGTTTGAACCATTGGATGCACATGGTCCTCAAGAATGGTTCGGTAGTCCTTGGCAGTGACGCGCCCATCTAGCACAAGTATTGGGCCAAGGGAATGCCATGATATGGCAGCCCAAACCATCACTGATCCACCCCCATGCTTCACTCTGGGCATGCAACAGTCTGGGTGGTACGCTTCTTTGGGGCTTCACCACACCGTAACTCTCCCGGATGTGGGGAAAACAGTAAAGCTGGACTCATCAGAGAACAACACATGTTTCTCATTGTCCACAGCCCAAGATTTGTGCTCCTTGCACCACTGAAACTGACGTTTGGCATTGGCATGAGTGACCAAAGGTTTGGCTATAGCAGCCCGGCCATGTATATTGACCCTGTGGAGCTCCCGACGGACAGTTCTGGTGGAAACAGGAGAGTTGAGGTGCACATTTAATTCTGCCGTGATTTGGGCAGCCGTGGTTTTATGTTTTTTGGATACAATCTGGGTTAGCACCCGAACATCCCTTTCAGACAGCTTCCTCTTGTGTCCACAGTTAATCCTGTAGGATGTGGTTCGTCCTTCTTGGTGGTATGCTGACATTACCCTGGATACCGTGGCTCTTGATACATCACAAAGACTTGCTGTCTTGGTCACAGATGCGCCAGCAAGACGTGCACCAACAATTTGTCCTCTTTTGAACTCTGGTATGTCACCCATAATGTTGTGTGCATTTCAATATTTTGAGCAAAACTGTGCTCTTACCCTGCTAATTGAACCTTCACACTCTGCTCTTACTGGTGCAATGTGCAATCAATGAAGACTGGCTACCAGGCTGGTCCAATTTAGCCATGAAACCTCCCACACTACAATGACAGGTGTTTCAGTTTCATTGTCCAACCCCTGTATATCCATTGTTTTAAAGTCGCTACACTGGCTGCCAATCAGATCTAGGTTTCATTTAAAAAGGCTTTGCCCTAACCTTTAGAGCTTTACATGAACACGCTCCCTCCTATATTTCTGCTTCGGTTCAAATATATACCACTTCCCATAGTCTTAGGTCATCGAATCAAAACCTTTTAGTGGTCCCTCACACCTGCTTCAGAACTTGAGCAGACAGATCTTTGCAAGCTGTTGCACCCAGACTGTGACTTTTATGTGACTTATGTGGACTTTTAGTTTGGGTCTAGCTTTTATGATACGCATTTAAGATTGTATGTTTTGTTTTCTGTATTGTAAATTGCTGTATATTTTGTTGGGTCACCCTTTATGTGAAGCACTTTGTGACATCTGTTTGTAAAAAACATGCTATATAAATAAACTTTTACTTACTCACTTACTTATTTACGTCTTGGGATGAAAGTTTGAATCTCCGTATACAGTCTCTAAATGTCTTAATTGTTTTTATAGATACAAAAAAAGATTAATTTAAAAAGACACATGTCCAAGAAATCTCTATCAGCCAGGTTTAGTTGGAGATTATATGGTAAGGTGAAGCTGGAGTGTTATATACATAAAGCCGTATATCCTTCTACACCACGCAAGCTTCATCTAGAAGGCAGATACGCAGTAGTATTACCTTATGTGATTTCTGTTATACTAAAAACAAACTGCATAAAAGAGCATTCTGTTAGTTGATGCATTTATGGATCAAAACAATGGGAGTCCGTAAGTTAATATTTGATTGCTTGCTGCATCGTTACTTTACTTCTTAGATGTATTTTTTTTTTTCTTCTTTAAAGCGCTTTGCATGGCATTGTGTATACATGGTACAACACACAAAAACCTGTCCAGTTTATAAGAAACAGCTAAAAGTTCATATAAAATGTACTTTCTCATACCGTCAGGGGGTCTGTTAGAAGTGGCCACCACCACCACTCCAGTTTTGAACAGCGTCTCAAACAGCTGCTTCAGGATCATGGCATCAGCAACATCGGTCACCTGAGAGAAGAGAAGCAGAGAGGAGGATAGCAGTGTTCAGTACAGTCTGCCTTTTCACGCCACACACACATTCATGTGTACATGTGTGTGTTTGCATGTGTCTGAGGTCAAATCAAGCCGTCAACACTTCATGTTTATTAGTCTTTCTCAGGTGCTCATTCAGTCCTTTTTATCTCATCAAGGACGTTTAGACTTGCATGCACATACACACACCTAACCCACTTGAACTGACTGCAAAATGGTCAAAGAACAGTTTTCTGCAGAGGACAAACAGCTAAGGCAAGGCAGCAGATTGGAATTGATCAAGTGAGCATATGGGAGAGCGACAGGATGCAAGAGCAAAAACATGAGGAGAAGAAAAGGAGCATGAAAACAGAGCAATATCAGTCAGAGTAGGGGTCATGATTGCAAACAAAGTCTCTATCAAAAGGGGGGGTGGCTCATAAAAGGCATACGAGACGTGTGTGTTTGGGTGCTGGGCGAGATACACACACAAGGACACACAAAGTTACAATACATAAACCCTATTCAACTGTCTGCTGCCTTTTTCATCTACATCATTTCCATGAATCCTCAATGAACAAAGGTCGATGAAAAACACTGACGCAAGGACATTTATGAGTCGCTGGCTGTTAAATGAAGAGCTCTGACCTTTCTATTAGTAATCTAGTGCTCTCACTTTTGTTCTTATTCTCCCATCCCTCCCTCTTCCACCTATGTTACTCTTTTGAACATCCATAAAGGGAGAAATCATGACACTGTATGATGGCCAGTAGTCAAAACAGCGTGTATTAAACTCATCTGATTAAACATGATGACTGACTGATAAGGAGAGTTCAGAATGGACTAAAATTAATTAAGTCAGACCTGCTTTGTGCCAGTTGTGATTAAAATTGATTTAAATGCTACATTTTCACTTACAAAAACAATAAAGAAAAAAGACAAAGTGCAGTTATTTGGCAAAAAATATTAAATCTCCTCAGTCAATGTCTTCATTTGTCTTTGTTCAGGTTGTACCCAACATGTTGCCTATTTTTCTTCTTGCCCCCATGATTAAATTTCTTCATTTTACAGACAGAAGACTCTCTCAGGATCTGTCCGCTGCTCTTTTTGTTTATTGTGTCACCCCCAAATGAGTCCTCCGACATTCACATTAGTTCCATGCATGCACCGTATTTTCTGCGCCCTATATTTATCTCAGTACATCTTCCCATAAACTCTGACCAGCTTCTCTTTCTCTGCGAAAGAAAAGCATCTCCACATTATGGTTCAGCCGCCACCATGTTTACTAGCATGGATTGTGAGACTAGGGCAATAGACAGTGTTAGTTTTCCGTAACATTTAGCATTTGCATGTAGCCCATAACTTTTGATTGTCTCTATCCAGCCCCTACACAGGTCAGGGCATGTTGGCTGTGCCCCGCACCTCAGGTGTGGCACACTTCAAACAAGACTTCTTTGGCTTTTTTCTTCCCACACTTGTGGAGTGTATAACAAATGAGTGTACTGTCTAAAGATTCTTCCACCTGAGCTTTAAATCTCTGAAGCTCCTCCAGACTGTGGGCCTCCTGGCTAATTCTCTGATTTATTCTCTCCTTGTCCGGCTAGTCATTTTAGGAGGCAGCCATGTCTTGGTAGAAGATTGGTCATCTTAATTAAAAACAGAACTCCCCCTCACCAGGTGTAGCTTTTTCAAAATGATTGAGGGGTATTTTCACACACCTGGTCCATGTTGCTCTGCAGAGACTTCTGCTAGTCACATTGCTGAATCCAGATCCTGGCCTACTACATGAGCAAGCAGGTGTCTGTTACACCGCTCTCTCCTCTTACCTACTTTTCCTGTAAATAACAGGCACTTCTGATTGCAATACCCACAGCATATGCCTTCTTTCATACTGTGAAGAGTCTTCGGCTTTTGCATATTAGCTCCACTGCCCTTGCCAATACTTGATTAACATTTGTGTTAAAGCCTTGATTTTGCTCAGAAGAGGTGGCTAAGGGCATCAAATTAGAGCGGGCGCACGCGAGCCAGTGATTGTGAGTGAGCGTAATGAGAATCAACAGAAAGCCAAGGCTCTGTGTCTGTCTAAAGGGGCTCCTGCGTTTGCTGCGACCACAGGATTTTATTTTCATTTCAAAAGAATCATTTAAAAATGACCTTTTATACCACATGGATTTGTTTATTCATGTGCCCTCCACATGGGCACGGTATGAGGGGCAATATTGATTGCTGGGTAAGTAGGAAGAGAAAGGGGAAAAGAATGGATCCCCACAGAATGAGGAAGGTGGAGGGGGACCGATGTGGCACTTGTGGAGCACAAAAATAATGGTGCAATCTCTGTTAGTTGTTGGCGAAATTTAAATGAGCAGCCAATTACTCAAGTGTGTTTCAGTTTGCAGCTAGGCACACGGGTGCCAAATGAAGCCTCTTTTGATGTTACACCTCTTTATGTACACAACCTATGAGTAATTTCACCGATGGAGGCTGCACTGTGACAGAGCCCCTAAGACAATGATGCTCAAGCGTCTTCTTCCTCTTGCTCTCTCACTGTCTTCCCATCTTTCCATCTCGGACCTCTCGACGGCGAGTATTCATTAGGAGAAACCGAGAGAAAGGGGGGGGGGGGGGTTACAAATTACTGATAATGGCAGAGAGCTAATGAAGAGAATGGAGAAATGTCATTAGCATTTAAGAGGATAAGATCCATCTGACCCGCCACCGCCAGTCGCTTTCTAGCTCCACTCACTTAAGGAAGCAGGAGAGCGCGACTGATACCCGGAGACTCATTTGCATGGCTGAGTGGAGGAGGATGCTGATTGGTACGGGCCCCCGAACCCATACACACACACTTTTCCAATCTCTTGTTGATGCATCTCAAACAATGCATCTCTGCTTGTTTCCCCTCCATTCACTGGTAGCAACAGTTGACGAAGTGAAAACCGCAAAGCCAGGCGAAGGCGAACAAAACAAATCAATGAGAGTGCAAAAACAGCGCAGTGGCTTACAAAGTGCATGAAAAGGAGCCCTCTTGATCCTTGCAGACGCATAAAGAGTTATTAGAGGGAGCAACCACACCTTGTGGGACCTTTGACCTCCCCTCATACTAACTGTAATGATATCACTGAGTGGAGCAGGATGTGTGTTCGGCTTGGCTGATGAAAAACACTGAAATATGTGTCCTACTTTGCTGCAGCAGAATGACTAACCAATCTTACAATGAAAAGGAAGAGCTTCAGTTGAGGCTTTCTCCTCTGACACCGGAATAATGAACATTTCTGCACCAGTTTCTGGAAGTTTAAAATGTTATTTGAAGATAATGTAAAAAAAACTTGTCATGTGCAGCGTCCAATTTCTGCTATGCTCAAGGGCAGCCACTAGGTGTCCACAGTTCTGCCTTTTTTGCTCAGATCAATCACAAAGTTTCTTATACAGAGAGGAAACTTATAGTTAAAAAAACCCATAAAAATGAAGTCATCACACTTCAGACTGGGCCAAAAATGTGCTGACAACAATTCAAAATAATCTACCTACATTTTGTCATGTTACAGCCACAAAGTTCAATGCATTTGCATTGAAAAGCAAGGCATCATTGTGAAGAGGAAGGAAAGGGTCCATAGTTTTCAATTTGTTTTTCAAATGAAAATCTGAAAAGCATGGTACGCATTTGTATTCAGCTGCCATGATTTAAGTCTAGAATTTGACTAGGCCTGTTTAAAACATGCTTTGATCCAAACATTTCTATTGTGGCTGTGGCTATATGTTTAGGGTTGTTTACCTGCTGGAAGCTGAACCTGTGCCCCACTCTCAAGCCTATGCAACCTCTAACAGGTTTGCTTCCCAGATTGCCCTGCATTTAGCTCCATCTATCTTGCATTCAGGTCTGACCTATTTCCCTACCCCTGCTGAAGAGAGCTTCCCAACAGCGAAATGCTGCCACCAAAATGTGTCACTATGGATGTTGTATTCAGTGCGACTTGCAGTGTTAGTTTTCTGCCACGTCGTGTTTTGCATGTAAGCCAAAAAGTTCAATTTTGGTCTCATTTGACTAGAGCACCTGCTTCTGGATGTTGCTGCTTCTCTGATTGGGTACTCACCTTCCTTAGCCTGTCAGTTTAAGTGGACGGATATGTCTTGGTACGTTTGTAGTTGTACCATACTCTCTACATTTTCAGATGATGGATTAAACAGTGCTCTATGATATGCCCAAAGCTTGGCATATTGTTTTATAAACTAACCCTGCATTAAAACCTCGCAACTTTATTCCTGACCTGCTTTCTGTGTTCCTTGGTTTCCATGATGCTGTTTGTTCACTATTGTTCTCTAACAAACGTCTGAGGCATTCACAACACACCTGGATTTATACATAGATTAAATTACCCACAGGTGGATACCATTTACCTACAAGGTGACTTCTGAAGGTAATTGACCACACCGGAATACGTTTAAGGGTGTCACGGTGAAGAGGGCAGAATATTAATACATGCCACTCCTTTCACACATTTTCAATACCATGTATTCTTTCCTTCCATTAAAATGCTAATTTGCGTTGGTCTTCTACATAAAATCTCAATAAAACACACTGAAGTTTGTGGTTATGAGACAAATGTTTTAGTGGTAGGAATACTTTTTAAGGCACTGTACAACTCCAGCTTATATAATAATACTAATACAGTCTATTCACTTATATCACAAGTATTTATATTGATGTATTAATGTAAGACATTAATGTTTAAAATTGTTATGGGTTGGTTAACTGCTTAAGCAGCCTTTTAGAACTAACACACTCTCTCTCAATAAACACTTTAAAACATTGTTTGTAATGCACTTGCTCACCTGAAACTCATCAAAACACAACAGGCAGATCTCACTGCTGATCTCCATGGCAACCGGGGATATGGGGTCATAGGTGAACATTTTCCCTAGCCTTCGTTTCGGCAGGCTTTGTTTCCTGTGGTGGATCCCTTTAAGCAGAACACAAATGTCAGGAAAATCTTAAAAGCGCACCTGCATCAACAGCCGAAACTACTGACGGCGTTTGAATAAAGCTGTAATTTCACCTGGATGGATAATGGCAGACAATTAGCGCGGGGACAAACAGAGGGATAAATATAGGCTCGCCAATGCACGATGAGTTAAAGAATAAAAAAATAATAATAATCAGAAAGTCAAAATGTAATGAGGAATGGGAAGATGCTGCCTACTTTTATGTATATCCAACATGAAGCTGTTGAAGTGGATCCTCTTTTTCCGACTGTTTTCCACATGGGAGTAAAACAGATCCATCAGCATCGTCTTCCCTGTGCCTGAAATGTTCACAAAATTGGAGAAAGTAGGAGAATATAATGAGTTAGTCCTAATACCAGACTTTTTCAGATATAAAGTGAAAAAGCAACAAAAATTATTTCTTTTACAAATAAAGAAGTAATACAGATGCAGCTTCTTACCAACATCTCCATATATATAGAGACCTTTAGGCGGTGGTGGTGATGAGTCTTGTGAATGGGTTTCCTTTTTGGGGGTTAAAAACAAGAACAATTTAAGTTATACATTTACTTTCTCTTTTTTTTTAACCAGAGAACACTCTTTAAGATTTAAAATCTCTTTGATAAGAGGGTTCTGGCCAAGACCAACACAGCTTCAAACATAAAAGCATACAATAAAAGTAAACACAAGTTTTTAAAGCAGCTACAATGAGATTTACTTATTCCTAGTACGTGAACTCTCTAAAAGTGTTCAGAGAGACCAGCTCCTGGAAACTGCAAACATTCTGCTATAATCCTAATATTACGCTGCTGGGAAAAAATAACTAATTTATGCAATAACAAAAAATCTAAATTAATTCTAGATGCATCAGTCAATATTCTCTTAATTGGAAAATATCTCTGATTTTCTTCCTGATCATTCAATGCAGCAAAACAGTATGTACTGTTATTAAGATACGTCTTAAGTTCTTTCTTCAAAACCTCTAAGATGTTTCATCACAGCATTGCACTGATTACAATTCTTTGAATGAGATACCAGAGCAAATACCATAGCGAGTAGTTCTGTTTTCCCCCCTTCCCCAACATGTTTCTGCGCACTGCCGGTCAGGTGACAAGAAGGCAACTTGACGTTTTCTTTGCTTAAGTTAAATATTTTCCATTTATATAAAAAACATTAAAATACAAAAATTTACAAACTGTAAAATATTTCATTAGTGTAAATCAATTGTTCTATTATTTATTCTATTACTATTGTTCTATTATTTAGCAGCAGCTACATTTTTCTGCTGCATTTTTTGCCTAACCTGCCATCTCATTCTGCCCCAAATAGTAACAAACTCCTTAATATTTATTACCGCATATTATTAAAGCATCATTTTATAAACAAGGTATGCCAAGGTATAAAGTCAGCACTACAGTGTGAGGTTTTATATGATCCAGACTGGCCTACTGCAGGAGACGAAGACAAAGGGGATCTAATCAACAAGACAAGCCAGGGTTCCCACGAAAGAAAAGCATCATCAGAGGAACAATGGGGGGATTTGTCGGACAAAACGGAGGGGTCTGGATGAGGCTCCGTATGAGATGGAGTGGACTTGTGTGCGCAGCCCGCTAATTGTGATACGGTAATGTAGCATTGAGGTGCTGCTGGAAGTCATTGTGCTGCCTGCCTCTTATTTTCAAAAAGGTCTTTGCTAAAAAAAAAAAACATCTTCTGTGTAACCGGGCTGAGAATATAGAGGAAAACTAACCATCACAAAGCGGAATGATGCGTGCAAATGTATCTGCAATCGGTTTATTATTATTTTTTTTATTACTTTAGGCTTATATAAATATGTAGCTGTCTAAATTATGGGCTTTAGGAATGCTGCAGTTGGGATATCTCTGTCTCTGTGGCTGTACAATGACGAATTGCTTAAATCCCCCACTAAATGGAAATAATTGTCCTCTTAATATTTAATTTAGCAACCATTTCATGAGGATGGTACTTAGAGTCCACATGCACTTGGTCCCCACTGCATAAGGGGCACTTGACTCTGATAAATGCCAGCAATTGCAGATGGAAACCTAAATTAAAAGCCCAAACTTGTTGCTTCTTCCCTCCTCTTTCGATTGCTAAACCCTCCCTTTTCCCTATATACCTTTTCCGAGCTGGTCACGAAAAACTGTAAGAGCAACAGGCTGTTACCGTTTGCTCTGGCATAACAGCATGTGACTTCTCCCTGACTTCACAAGCTGCCCTCTGGTAATTGTCAGTGGTGGCTGGTAGCCATTCTGCCACGGCAGAGTGGAGAAGGACAAGGTTCTCCCTCAGCGACTTTGTCCAGCTGAGCTCTGTGGCCCAGTCTAGTCTTTGGGTGGACGACACAGACAGGCACATGAGTGTGAAGTTCACATGCAGGACAAAGCCCTTTTTGGCTTTTAAATTACTCGATTTGTTTGAAGCCAAAGATTTTGCATCCAACATTAGAGCTATCAAAGCGGAGATTGTAGGAGTCCAAGGTGGGTTTAACTTTCCTGCAGTGGACTCTATGCTGCATGTCCAACTTAAAGAGGGCAGCTCAGACTAAACAATAGCCCATTGTCAGTCAACCATCCGCAAAAACACGCCACATTGGGTCAATATTAAGTCAACTGTACTCTTCTCACAGACTCGGTCAGTTAGTGGGGACAATAGTGGCACTCTCACAGAGAACGGACACCGAAAAACTGTGGTATGACCTGATTTAAACTGAAATAATTGCGTAAGTACTCCAGTCAGTGAGAATGTGTGTGTGTTTGTGTGACAGACAGAGCAAGAAATAAGGTGCAAAAAAAGAGGGGTGGATGGGCGGTATGGTCTGCGCTGGTGTTGATAGCCTAACACCAAAGCATTTGTCAGAAGCCCAAATCAAAAGCAAAAAAGACAAGAATGGCCCTAACAATAGGGATCCCCTCATTACTGCGTGGGGACGGTGAGAGAGCAAGAGGGGTGCCGGGACAGGCACAGCAGGAGGCCTGCCCTGCTGCCTTCCAAAATCTCTGCCTAACCCGGTGTGTCTGTGCCAGCCCACCAACAAAAACATACAAAAAAAAGAGACTCCCAGCACCAAATAGGAGACAGTCAGCTCCTCTGACCTAAAAACAACAACAGCCCCCTGCATTACGCCGTTCATAACTTACACACACAATAAACTTCCCAGACCCCTACCCTCCCTTTGACCTGAACGCCATGGCCACCATCAGTGATGCAACTGCAATACAGTGCATTCGACTGCAGATCCCTTAACTTTTAGAACATTATGGTCTTATGATGAAGTTCTGCTAACTGAATTTAAGATCACCAAATGACCAAACGATGCTCTGGAAACAATGCACCTTAGGGGAAAAAAACAACAATAAGAAACAGGGTAAATAAAACAATAAAAAACACATTCTAAAACTCTGCACCCTCTTTGTATGAAGCCCTAAATGGATACCTTCACTGACAGAAAAAGCTACGCTCCGAGTTAAAAGGACCTAGATTGAATGGTCCAACTTCACAAGTAGCTTGTAGGCTACAACAGGACTTGTGGACATAAAGCGTGGCATAGTGAGTTGAGCGATGTGTTACAGGCAGTTGCGAGAGCGCCTGACAGTTAATCATAATGAATGGAGGTCACTAGGCTGAAAATTAATTTGTAGGCTAATTTGGCAGCATTGTTAACAATAGACAAAACTCCATAGAAGTCACATTTTAGACATGTTGACAGTCTACTTTACAGTAAGCTATGTCAGTCATAACAAAATGGATATACAATACTAACTCCTTTTGAATTTGATGCTTGCTAACCCTAACCCTCCAAAAAAGCTGGGACAGGGGCAACAAATGACTGCAAAAATTGAGGAATGTTCAAACAACACCTGTTTGGAACACTCCACAGGTAAACAAGTTAATTGGAAACAGGTGAGTGTCATGATTGGGTATAAAAGGAGCATCTCTGAAAGGCTCAGTCATTCACAAGCAAGGATGACGTGAGGTTCACCACTATCTGAACAAACGCATGATCAAATTGTACAAAAGTTTAAAAACAACTTTTCTCAATGTACATTTGCAAGGAATTTAGGGATTTCATCTACAGTCCATATCATCACAAGATTCAGAGAATCTGAAGAAATCTCTGCACATAAGCAGCAAGGCTGAAAATCAACATTGAATGCCCGTGACCTTTGATCCCTATGGAGGCACAGCATTAAAAACGAACATCATTCTGTAACCGATATTAACATGTGGCCTCAGGAACACTTTGAAATCATTCAGTTAACACAATTCATCACTACAAGTGCAAGTTAAAACTCTACAATGCAAAGAGAAAGCCATATAATAACAACACCCAGAAACACCACGGGCTTCTCTGGGCACACTCATCTGAGACGAGTGTGCTGTGGTCTGATGAGTCCACTTTTCAAATTGTTTTTGGAAATTGTAGACATCTTGTTCTCCGGGTCAAAGAGGAAAAGGACTATCCGGTTTGTTATCAGCGCAAAGTTCAAAAGCCAGCAATTGCGATGGTGTGGGCATGTGTTGCTGCCCATGGCATGGGTAACTTGCACATTTGTGAAGGCACCATTAATGCTGAAAGGTACATACAAGGTTTGGAGCAACATTTGCAGCCATCCAAGCAATGTCCCTGCCTTTTTCAGCAAGATAATGCCAAGCAACTTTCTGCATGTGTCACAGCAGCATAACTTTGTAATAACAGAGTGCAGGTAATAGAATAGACTTAAATGTTTGGTGCATTATGAAGTGCAAAATACAACACTTGATCTGAAGAATGGGAAAGTATTCCTCCTACAAAGCTTCAACAATTAGTGTCCTCAGTTCCCAAATGCTTATTGAGTGTTGTTAAAAGGAAAGGTGATGTTACACAGTGGCAAACATACCCCCGTCCCAGCTGTTTTGGAATGTTTTGTAAGTATCACATTCAAAATGAGTGAATAATTGCAAAAAAAAACCCAACAAATATGATCAGTTTGAACATTAAATATCTTTTCTTTGTATTGTTTTCAATTGCATATAGGTTGAACAGGATTTGCAAATGACTGTATTGTGTTTTTATTCGCGCTTTACACAATGCCTAACTTCATTGGAAATGGGGCTGTTCCTACAAGTTATATGTTGCTGTTAAAAAAAAAGTCCTAACAAGTCTAACAAGTTTAAGGGTGTACACAGTTATACAACAAGGTTGTCACATCTTTTTAATTGTTTCAGTTTAATATATTTATTTGTTTTTCAGTTGGTTTATACATGATATATGTAAAATTATATGTGGAAGTAATTTAGAAATAAATTAAGGTCGATTTTAGAGTCCCTGCATATTTAAAATTTAACAAATGATTGATTAACTTCAAATTCTAACAAAAAAATAGAGGTACATTCATGTATTCTGTTGCTTGGAAGTGCAAATCTTTCTTATGTGCATGATTCATTTGAGGGCACAAAGTTTGTAAATCTTCCATGGGTTTTCTTTGTGAACTCCCACCATTAAAAAGATGCATCTGGCATTCCAAATTGCACTGAAGTGTCTGCCTGACACCTAACAATCTTCCTTTCAAATGACAAAGCAGTGGATCTGCTGCGAGATATCCTGATGCTGTGGTGTATGTCCTAGCTGAACCCTGAAGAAGTTATGAAAGTGCTGGCGACTACCACCACCAATCAGCCAGTACGACAGTTGGTTACTATGGAAACTAAATGGTAAGTGGTGGAGGCAACGACACTGGAAATGAAAAAGTTACACTGACTTCTTATGCATCTCCCTGTGATGATACTATTTCATCGATAGCATCTGAATGAAGAGAAAACCTGCAGACAAGGGACTTGAAGAGATATTTGCAATTTATTTTATTTAAAGATTTTGGTCTTGCTAAATCAAAAATAAATTATTATCATTTTAGTATTCAGTTATGACTTTATAAGGTGTGTCTTAAGTAACAGTTGTAGGGTTGTCATTAAACTTTAAAAAAAAAAATTTTAATCGGTACTGATACTAAGAAAAACACTTGACACCTGACCATTTTCGATACCGAGGCAACATTTTTTGAAGGGCACAGGGTTCTTTCTAGTTAAGAAGAATAAATATGAATATTTATAATATGACAATATTTTGACTTGGTTAATGAGGGCAGGTATGGGATAGTTCAGCCCTCATTTAGGAAAAATATAGCATTAAAAAGTGTAACTTCCCTGTTATGCAAAACAGCAGACTAGATAACACTATATCAACTATAAGTGTTAATAGCCTTTATGGAAGTCTGTACTATTATTTTAATAACTGCTTATAATGTGCCACTGTGTGCTTCCATTTTGCCCTGTCAATTTGATTTTACTACTGAGGGCCAAATCATTTCATACTAAAATAAACTGTGTTTCAAAACCAACTGGTAAATGGAGCCTACAACAAATATATTTTTACAATGTAAACAAGGATCTGGTCCATGCAAATGCCCTGTAAAATTTGTCTTTCTGGTAATTTTGCAGAAAACTTTCTTTAGTGATGAGCTTTAGCAGCAGGCTAGTTAGGTACAGATTCCTATTTCTGTTATACACACTGTTATATTAATGCAGAAGATAATTTATCTCATACTACAAAATCATTAAGTATTGCCCAGCTGTAAATTGGACACATCACAGCAATATATTAATTAATTACCGTTTGGGCTGTTGTAGCATCATTTTTCTGAGGCTGTCTACTGTGATCTTTGGACTGCTGTGTTGGGTTCAGGTACAGGCGGTCAGTGTAGTTCTTCAAGCTTTGCTGCAGTAGAGCCAGCCGGTGGAGAACATATCTCTGCTGAGTGTCTCGCGTCAGGGAGCCACTTTGCACAAGCCGCTCAAAGTGAACCACAATGTCACCGGAGCCACAAATATCTGCAGCAGGAGAGTCCGAGGAGGTTGAACGGGATGACCTCCAACCGCTAGAACCTTCCAAGTACATCGTGGTAGAAGTTATGCATTAATCACTATGCAATGTTTTAGGTGGGTGGGAAAATACAGACAGCAAATACAGGCATTGTTACGGTCCACTTAATCTTTTAGAAACTGAGAACAACAAGACTCACTCTCTGCGGTGCAACTCCGTGACAGAATGCAGATTTTCTTTACAGTCTGAGCTCGTTTTGCTAACAAAAACATTACAGAGGACCTGACGGGTGCAGAAGCTGTGTAGGACGCCATGACGCTTCAAAACGCTGCAACTTTATTGAAACGCAAAACACTGTACGTGGTAACACCATCAACAAATAATTAATAAAACAGTTAAAACCACCAAAATATAAAAAAATAACTAATAAAGACATTGGTGTCAACGCGTAAGGGCCAGGGGGACCCAGGGTGGGGGTTAATGGCCACCCAATAAATTCTTTTTGTTTATGCATAAATTTAAATGAGGAAGAGGTTTGATGCGTTGTAACATATTTATTTAGATTAATATCCTTTCTTGTTTTTGTGCCTCATAGTGCCTCGTATTGAATATCTGTCACTCCTGGTCCCACCCTCAAGTGATACCAGTGTCACATATTTAGGCAGAAATTTTTTAATTTTCTAAATTATGGACATAACATGTTCTGGGGGACTAAAAAAGCTTTTTCTAAGATCACATAATCAGATGTTTGGGAAATACGTGTATAAAAAATGAACTTAAAGACTACTAGGTTGTTTAAACAAATCCTCATTTTTTAAATCTGACCTAAGTTTCAAGTTCCATCATAGCAACTCCTGAAATTCTGATTTAACCTCAGATGTTGGTTTACCACCCCAACACTAAAAGTGGCCCCCATCTGGGCTCCCACTTACAAATCAGTAGGAGAAGAAACAAAAGACCCACAGGAGCTTTATTGTTTTTCAGCAAGTTTAAATTATTCTATTAAATTATAAAGCTCAATAGCATTGTTGGTTTTCAGAAAGCCCAGTCAAGAAAATTGTTGGCATAGTTCCTCGAGAAAAATTCTGAGGTTTGAGTTTTTAGATGTCTGTTGAATGTTTTAATCTTCAAATTATGAGTATCTTTTTGCAAAATTACTTTATTGACAACAGTATCTTTGTTTAACTTTGCAATGTTAGCAAATTCAGGAAATAATAACCAGTAATGCAGATTTTCCCCACATTATCAAACTTACATTTCTCTTCATCGATAAACTGTGAAGACATGGAATGCTTTCGTTTTTAAAAGTTATTGTAATTATATAACATGTCATATAGCTTATTTTAAACATGAAAAAAAAAATTCAAGCAGAGAACAAATGATTGATGATAACTGATTTAAATGTTTTTTAGCAATGTCTAAGAAACCTTTTTAGTTTAAAAGCTGTTTGAGGAGAACACAAGGCAACAGGTAAAAAACTGCATAGATGCAAGCAGTTACACAGTTTACCTACTGTATCTTTCCTCAGGAATTTCCAGTACCTTAGGTCACCCATTTAAAGCAAGGCATTGCACAAGAGAGGTATTCGAAAGAGGTAGAGTGGATGAAGACCAGTGTGAGTGGTTTATGACAGAAGCACAGCTGCAGAAGTGAAAAAGAAAGGATTACAAAATGGTAGTAAGATCTGCCATAGCATTTAGTTGACAGACAGCGGCACTAACAAACAGTACACAGAGCTGCAGGATATTGAGGTTCTGCTGAGATTGGGGCAAAGGTTCCACATTAGGCGAGTGCAAGGATAATGAAGTACATATACAGTAAAGAAAAATGTATCAAGAAAGTGTGTAATTACTTGTAGTTAATAATTTGAAATAAATAAATGAATCAGTGAATTAAACCCTATTTGTATAGGACCTGTAAAACAAAGCTATGCAACACAAAGTGCTTTACAGGGTTAAAAACAGAACTCCCCACTCTCCACCCCACCCCACAAAAAACAAACATACAAAAAATGGTAAAAGAAACAGTAGTTTAAAAATTTTTAAAAAAATGTAAAAAATCCTTTACTTACAAAAATGGAGTAGGAAAGGTATAATATATATAAATGTTTGAGCAAAATAGGATCAAAAGTTAAAATTATGAACAAAAATACAAAACTGTTGTTGATTTAAAATTATTATAAATTATTATAAACTTTGAAATGAGGTAACTCAAAATACAAAATGTGCAATGGCATGTATACTTACAAAGACATTTACATTATTCACACACAAAGTTTTTTATTGCAGTTGCATAGAAAAATAAACAGATTAGACATTTCTGTGTTCTTCCTACCAATAACGATGATAAATTAGACCAGCATTCCCACTAGCAGGTCGTAAACAAGCTTTTATATATATAACAACTGTATTTAACTTCTTCATCTTCTTCGTTACAAGCAAACAGAAAACTGACATCAGCGCAAACACGAACAGTACAAAGAGAATGCAGCAAATCAAAATTATACAACAACTAAGGCACATTATGAGTCTTGTTATGCATAGTCAATTAACAGTAAATTTTGGAGATGCAGCAGTATGTATTCTGCCTTTTTATTCGTTAACTTATTATTTACATATGCATGGATGTCCAAAAGAACACATAATTGTTTGGGGGACCCAGTAAACATTGCTTTATGTGTGTAAAATTTCCCTAATAGGAGCATTAGATTAATTATAAAGCACAAAGTTTTATCATCACATTCAAACTTAGCTATAACATCTTTGGGCCTGATTTTAATAGCGTGTTTATCCAGAAGAGAGAGGGCTGCTAAAAAATAAATGTATTACAGTCTCTGACTCAACTCGACAAAAAGTACAGTTTTCATCCAAGTCTTTAAACATTTAATGTCTTTTGTTTAAAGGATAAATATTGGACAACATTTTAAGAGTCGTAAACAAGCTGAGCTTCAGACAAGTCGCTGAGCTCCGTCAGCTGAACCTCAGCTGATCGGAAGTACAACCCTGTTAACATAACATAACATACCTTCAACATAAAAGTACATAGCAGACATTTAATACCCCAAAATATAAATTTCATATAAATTGTATAGAAAACCTAAACATAAGTAATACAGTATCAATAGTAAAGCTTGTACAAATTGTTGTTCCTCAAATTACTTTAGATTGAACAAATTCTATTTTCCACGTATTTTATTTTGAAGACCTGTAGCATAAAGCCCATATCCGTGTTGCGGCTGCTTTGACGGCATCCCTAGCTGCTTGGGAGGACAGGGAGAAATGGCTGATGCTATAGCTGACACGAGAAGGCTGTACACTAAGCCCCAAAACTTAAATGACGCGTATGGACCCCCGAGTAATTTTCTAGAGATTGACGTGAGCAATCCTGAGACCATCGGGGTCGGAAGGGGCAGATATACAACGTACGAAGTCAGACTGAAGGTGAGGCTGCATCAAGAAGTGCTAATGACGTTAGCTTGTAAGCTAGCTGCC
Organism: Crenichthys baileyi; assembly: GCA_036173005.1. Lineage (NCBI taxonomy): Eukaryota > Metazoa > Chordata > Actinopteri > Cyprinodontiformes > Goodeidae > Crenichthys > Crenichthys baileyi. The sequence continues at coordinate 58,260 of JAHHUM010001358.1, read as the reverse complement.
AAAGCTAGCTAACATGGCTTTTCCTGTTGGCTTGTTGACAACACTTTATCAGATACTAGCTTAATTATGTAATGCTAGGCACTGTCAGCCTGTGTTAGCGTGTATGCGAAGTTTTTGTTTAGTAAAATATCTTAAAATATAAGGAAGACTGGACAAATACGTGTTCACTTATGGAAATATTATTTCTGTTCGTTTTGAGAAAACGGAGTGTGTTCACATTTTGTTTTTGTTCAGGTACTCTAAAAATGGCAGCAATTAAGTAGCAGTACTATAATAATATAATGCGAAAAAACGCAACAACAAAAAAAAAAACACTCCAAAAACCTGACTCGTCCTTAAGTGGGACTCACGCCACACCCCAGGCTGACTGCAATACATAGATAACAGTTTTGGTCACACTAAATGACCAACGTGACAGATATCCAGTTTGAATACCCAAAATAAAAGCCCTGATTTTCCCTGCAAAAGACTCAGCACATCACTCCACATCTGGTTCTGAGTAATTAAAGATTGCCTTGTAGACTTGCTGGACAGCAACACTTCTTTCAAGCATAGTATAAACATTGTGTAGTTACTTAAAAGGAAATATATGGAGTCAAACAGTTGCTAGCTGAAATGTTGATGAATTGCAATATTCTTTAATTGAAATGCTTTTGTAAAACTAATCATGTTTAACAGTTTCGTTGCTGCATAGAAAAGTTTTTTAGACACTTTTGAACAAAGCAAGTTAAAAAAAAGGTTAAATGACTAATTTAACTGAATAACATATATTGTTTTTCTGATATCAGGTACACCCTGCTGAATTTCTTAGCAATTTAAAGCTTATTCCCTCTTTTTTTTAACCAGGTCTAAAAATTGCTGACAGCATCAAAATTCATTTTCTCCTAACTGTACAAAACATGTACAGCATGTGGATATCTTGTGTTTTAGCCACTCAGCTGTTAATCAATAAATTATTTAATTTCCAGAGTAACTTTCTCTACACTGCCATGCAGTGTCTTATCACTGTTGAATTATAGGAGGCTCTGATTGATGAAGTCAGTTCCTCTGGAGCTACAGGCAGGATGCAGCTTGCTGACTGATTCTCCACTTTTTTTTCGCCCCTACGACACATTTCCTTCCTGCAACTCCATTGACAAACTTGTTGAGAAGTCCCTTTTATCCAATTGTGAAATAGTCTTTCTTTTTTTGTACTATAAACACAATATTCAGAAATGTCATGGTAGCCTTTAGTTACAAGGCAAAGAGTACAAGGAAAATGTATCATGTTAATAATAGAAAAGACATTATGTTAATGTGTTTAAACATCTTTCTCATAGTTGCCCAGGTTCATATTTAATGTCAAATCTGTCTAAAAATAACTAATACCCTTTGGGAGAGCCTGGTAGTTTGGCATAAGCTAATGTGACATTTGTGTCAAGTCAGAAAGCTAAATGAAAATACCACGGTAACAAAATATCACTGTATTTACAAATAAATGTAAATATAAATGTACAACAATGTAATCTTTTGTATTTAAAACAAAAATTGTACCAACTCCTGCTAAAATAAACTAACATGCTCATTATTATAGTTATAATATTGACATGCATGCCATTTTTCTTATTGTAATTTTGATACAGCAAGTACATACGAAATTTTTCAACATTTTTCAAGTGTTTATTGTGCTGAATATGTGTTCTTTTTGTTTCAAATGTAGCCAAATGTAGTTTTAAAACTGTCATTTTAAAAAGTTATAAGTGGTGCTCTTTTAGTTTAGACACCATAGCTGGGCCTTTTTTTGTAACATTAAATGTTTTTGAACTGACAGGCAGTGCCAGGACAGTTGGGGAGTGGAAACTCTGCAAAATTTGTATTCTCTACACAGTCAGAGGAAACTCTGTCTGTGTCTGATGCGTTTTATTAGAAGGACTGCAAACTGTAGTAATGGAATCTCAATATACCTTAAAATCGGTCCGTGGCTTGCAATTTCCCCCCAAAATTTTTTTTTTTTTTAAAGAAATCCCAAAAAAATAATTTCCTGGAAAAAAACGTAAAAATTTGGGGTTTTGTGAAACTTTTGGGCCCTTTGGGTTGATCTTCGTCAAAAAATTGCCATTGAGTAGATACATTATATATAATATAATATATTTATATAATATATAATTTAAAATATATATATATATATTTTAAAAATATAAAAATATATATATATAAAATAATAAATATTATATATTTTAATATATAAAATTTTATAATACTTATATATTTATATTATATATATTTTTAATATAAAATATATATATATTATAAAATTTGAAAACTGAAACACCTGTTCCTTTTTTAGTGTGGGAGGTTTCATGGCTAAATTGGACCAACCCGGGGGTACCAGTCTTCATTGATTGCAAACTTGCACCAGTAAGAGCAGAGTGTGAAGGTTCAATTAGCAGGGTAAAAAAAACACAGTTTTGCTCAAAATATTGAAATGCACAGAACATTTTGGGGTGACATACCAGAGTTCAAAAGAGGACAAATTTTTGGTGCAGGGTCTTTCCGGGCGCATCTGTGACCAAAAACGGGCAAGTCTTTTGTGATGTATCAAGAGCCACGGTATCCAGGGGAAATGTCCATACCACCGGGAAAGGAAAGGGCCCCAAAACCCAAACAGGATTAACTGTTGGACGCAAGAGGGAAAGCTGTTCTAAAAGGGGATTTTTGGGGTTGCTAACCCGGATTGTATCCCAAAAAACATAAAACCCCGGCTGGCCCAAATCACGGCAGAATTAAAAATGTGGCCACCTCAACTCTTCCTTTTTTCCACCAGAACTGCCGTTGGGAGCTCCCCAGGGCCCAATATACAAGGGCCCGGGGGGCTGGGCTATAGCCAAAATTTTGGGCCACTCATGCCAATGCAAACGTTGGGTTTTTCAATGGTGCAAGGAGCGCAAATCTTGGGGGGCTGTGGGCAATGTGAAACATGTATTGTTCTCTGGATGAGTCCCCCTTTTTACAGTTTTTTTCCCCACATCCGGGAGAGTTACGGTGTGGAGAAGCCCCAAAAAAATCGTACCACCCAGACTGTTGCATGCCCAGATGAAGCATGGGGGGGGGACAGTGATGGTTTGGGCTGCCAATAGGCTTCCTGGCCCAATACTTTGCTAGAGGGGCGCGTCACTGCCAAGGATACCGAACCCATTTTTTGGGGGACCGTTTGCATCCAAGTTAAAAAACATTGATCCTGAAGGCGATGCCGTGTATCGGGATGACAATGCACTAATAAAAACCACAAGACTGGTAAAAATTGGTTTGAGAAAAAATGAATTTTGAACTTTCCCCATGGCCTGCCATCCCAGATCTAAATTTATTGAGCCACTTTGGGGTGTTTTGGGAAAGGACGAGTCGGAAAACTTTTTTCCTCCACCTATCAAACGCAGTGACCTGGCCACTATTCTGCAAAAAAGAATTGTTTAAAAATCCCTCGACCACTGTGGGACTTGTATATGTCACCCCCAGAGAATTGACCTGTTTTGGCCGAAAAAGGAGGCCCTACACCTACTAATAAATGATTGTGGTCAAAAACCAGGTGTTTCAGTTTCATATCCAACCCCTTGTGTGTGTATGTATGTGTGGTGTGTGTATATTTATATATATATATATATAAAATATTATATAATTAATATATATATATATATATTAATATTATATATAATATATATAAATATAATATATATTTATATTATATATATATATATGAAGCAATAAAGTATTTGCTGAGGACTGCTTGGATGCAGTATTTGGAAAGCTATGATATTTCAGAAGTCACGCTTTTGTTCTTTGAGCCTCTTTACACTCACCGGCCACTTTAATAGGTACACCTGTTCAATTACTTAACACAAATAGGAAATCAGCCGATCACATGGTAACATCTAAAAGCTTGGCGGCATCTAGATGTGGTGAAGATGACCTGCTGAAGTTCAAACTGAGCGTCACAATTCGAAAGTGTATTGAAAGGACTTTGAACATGGCAATATTTCAGAAACGACTGATCTTTTTGGAAGGGAAAATGTCGAGTGAGCAGCAGTTGTATGCCTGAAAATTCCTTGTTGATGATGGAGTTGAGAAGAGTGGACAGACTGGTTTGATTCGGGCGTACTTGACCCCGTGGACGTCTGACCGTACTCGAGGCAGACTCAAAGCAGACGTCCACGCAAAGTTCAGTTTTTACGACGGCGTACGTGTACTGGGTGTCATGCGATAAACCACTTTAGGAAAAAGTCTTCACATCGAACTGTTTTACATGTGACTCACTCACTGCTCCAAGCAACCAGTCCCGAGGACGTGCAGTTTCACTGCCACTCTTTGCACCTCACTGATTGTACTTCCCTTCTTCGTCCCTAGTTTGGTTTAATGGCCCTCTACATGCACAGTACGCCCGACTCTGGGAGCATTTAGTGGCCTGATTAATATAGATTTTGGTGACAACAGTTTAGAAGCTCATGGAGAGTGGTATGGACATTGATGATTAACAGAAAGGAACAATGAGAAAAATGGGGGTAATCTCAACTGAGATTGCAATGGTATGTCCTAATACTATTTAGCCCTGGTCTAATGATGAGAGGAAACGCCACATGTTGACAAAGGCATTGAGATTTTGTTGAAATCTCCAAAAGAGGCAACTCTGAAAAACATTTTCTTTTGCAACTGCTTTTCCAGATGTTAATAATAAACAATCTCTTAATTTAGACATGGCTACAGGGCTCATTAAAGTATACAAAGAAATATTTATACTTTGATTTATAGAAAATGGTTTAACAACTTCGATGCACACTCTACTGTTCTGTCTGACAAACAAATACATTTCTTATAACTGATTTTGTTTAATCTTAATAGTTTCACTGATCATCATCTTTACTGATGGTGAAAAACTGTTTGGCAGTCACAAGGCTCATCTGATTGCCTCATCTTTTATCTCTGTCATTTCAGTTGACTGACACCCCTATAGTTAGTGACCTGAAGCATTTAGATTGGCTACCAGCCTTCAACTGTTTCATAGCCTCCACTGTTTCTTAAAGAAATGAATTTAAGGGGATGGAAGCTGTCTACAGGCATTAGCCTTGAATATAAGGCTACTGTACTTGATTAGCGTGTCATAATTAGCATATGCGTGTAATCAGCATTATTGTGCACCTCATAGCCCTGAGTGACCCTGCTTTGCATAAAACCACAGAAGAAGCAGCGCATCCCTCACTTTTCAATAAACGTGGTGTCAACTTAGCTTTGCTTCTCTCCTCCTTTCTTTAGCTTTCTTTGGACGCACTTTCAGTCCATCTCCAGCATTTTAAGAGCATTAGCCAGGAATGCATAGTGTTTGCTTTGTTATTTCTTGCTTATTTACTGTCTTCCATTTTTTACACATTTGTTTTAGACTATCACAGTATCATCCTTGTATTATGAAATACAGTTTCTCCTATTGATCGTTTCTCATGTTCTCACCACTGTCCGGATATCCATCCCGAAATCGAGAGAGTCCTTGTGGCCGCACTGAGAGAGTCCTGCTTAATCCCCTCATTGAGAACAGAGAAGAATGAAATGGGCCAGGGTGTTGGGGGAGAGTTGGAGCATTTACTCCCCATCTTCACCCCGACACCCTCAGCCCCTACCCATTGGAGGGCAGAAAGCCACCCCCTCTTCATCTCATCCGCTCCTATCCAATTCCTCTCCCATCAGTGTGCAGTCATTTGCCTATTTAATTGTGTGGTTACTGTTGTTTTGAGCAATAATATAAACATCAAAATAATTAGCCACGTAAGAGATTCTCACGGAATGATTGCATTAAGTACAAATACTATAATATTGCGGTAAATACTAAATGAAATTATCTAAACGTTAATTTGATGCAAAAATAAATATTAAGTTTCTTAATTTTCTAGTGGTTATTGCATAGCTTATTCTACCTGTTTTGCTCTTTATAGAGTAACAAGTATAACAGCCTATATTTGCTTGGATAGCTAGCCTGCTGTTGGCTGCTTAACAATCAGTCATTCTTAGCTTATCAACTGTACTTAGTAACAAGACGGTGTTACCTTAAGACTCATGGGTGGAGCTCTTTTGACTGTGTGTGTTGTTTGTAACGACAAATATGTCCAAACAGATACATTTCTTTTTAAGTGAAGAAAACTTGTAGTTGTCTTCTTTCTAGGGATGCAGCTAACGATAATTTCTGTAATCAAGTATTCTATCGATGTTCCTGATGATTAATTCAGTAGCCGGATATAAAGTTGCCACATTCTGCAGATTTTTCATTTAATTACTTAAGCTTAATTTATGAGTAATAGAAATACATGAAAAAGAAAATGCGAGTAAACAAATAATTCAATTCCTTTTTTTAAATAAAACCAACATTTTATGGCTTAAAAGCAAGAACATAGCATGCCGTTAGGGTACACTTGAATATTTGTAGGGAAGGATGCATCTGCAGCTAAAGCAAAAGTTCTAACATCAAAATTTCAAAAGCTCAACCTTTTCTTGTTGACCAATACAGCTCTAGCTGCCTCTGTAGTGAAAATGGTCCCAAACAAAAAAGTGCATAAAGTGTCACTTGCCTGTTGCATTCTGGATTTTTAACAATAACCAGATAGGATGGAACCCTTGTACTGTGCTTGAGTGCCAAGTTACACTCTTCTTGTTTTTGAGTGCACAGACAGCCAAGAAATAAAAAATTATTGCATATTACCCTTTTAAAAAGGTAAGCAATAAACTGAAATTCAGGTGTAATACAGAAAGTACTGCCTTTTTATATATCAAACCTCACTTTCAGTTTCCTCCTACACGTCAGTGGTCTTGCAGACGGAGTTGATGATAAACGTGTGACTTAATTGCGGGAGTAGTGTGAGCCAGGGGTATCCTGCAGCATCAAGGACGTGCTGTTATGGAATGCTAATTCAGTGTTGCAGTACGCATGCTGTGTTTTCTGTCAAGTTTAAAGTTATCCAACACTTTTGACACTTTATGCTGTTTTTCCTGCGCTTCTTTTTGCCCTTTGCCATCTCCCTCCATAGCTGATAACCACACTTGGAGTCCACAGATCAGCAGGGTAGGCTATCATTAGCAGAACTGAGAACGTTGTTCATTTAATGAATCTAAGTACTCTAATCATCAGAGGAATCGTTTCAGCCATACTTCTTTCAGCAAGCTGACTGGCAGCTTGCAGCAACAGGTGTTGAGGGCCTGCACTGCATTACTTTCTGCTCCATACAGCTGGATGAAAACTTGTAACACTTTCTCTGGCATCTCGTTAAAAAGGACTTTAAACTGTAGGAACAATTTTGCAAAACATTTTATTGGTTTTGAAACATTTTAAAATGTTGGTAAACTTTGATACTGTGTCAGAAAATTACTGATTAAACCATCAAGTTGTTCTGAGTCTGGGTGTTTTCTGTTTATCCTTTTTGCTTATTTCTCAGTGATTATGTCTAGTTGCAAAGATACAAGTGAAACGATTTGTATTTGGCTTGGATTATCATGCGATACGACAAATATTTGCAGCAGCACTGAGGGATGTTCCTCAGACAATTGTTTACGGAGTTCAAACTGGTGATTTAAATCAACAGACTAAATCTATTTATTTTTAGGATCGATTTGTCAAGGAGAGGGAATGCTGTTATTTCTAAAAATAAAAAAAATGGCCTGTTTTTTTCCAAACTTTCCAAAACCCTTTAAACTATACATTTCCAATCTCATCAACACATGTGAGCTGTTAGTCAGGAAAATATTGCTAATATGGAATTAACACAAAAACATCAGAATTTTTTTATATTAATTTTAAAAATGGTATTTATTGTTTAAAAACTCTTGTAAAATAAGTAAGTATTTAGATATGTTTAAATATAAATAAAAATGTTAAATATATCTCATTGTTTATTAAATCTTATGGTATGGCAGTTTAGATTTATTGCCATAGCAGCCGAAATCGCTGCTGTGGCATTAAATCTTAACTGCTACTCCACTTTACATCCCTTCATTTTAAGGGAACTCTTTGTAACCGATCATCAGCCATAATGGCTATTATTTTGCCCTGTATGTCTCCATATTCTTGATGTCTCTAATGGAAAGAGTTATTCTGCAGTATTCTGCCGTGTTATTCGATCTTAATGGTGTCTGTTGGTTGCTGGATCTCTGGAGGAGCTTCTCAAGCAGCATAGTGTATTTTTGTTTGGACCCACGGCAAACAGCGGGTTGGAGTGCAATGTGGGTGTAGGAAGCGGAGGAAGGGGTGATGGGTATTATCAAAATCTCTTGTTTTTTTTTTTTTAGTTTTTTTTTTTTTTTACTTGGTTCCCATCTCATCCAGAAAGCACATTCAGGGAAGCGAACTTTGGGATCTCACTTTGTTTATGGATAAGAGTACATAAAAGGGCTCTTATAGCTCTGTCTCTCACTCGGTCTTCTACCCCTCCTCTTCTCCCATAGCTTCTCCCTCTCTCCTTTTTTCCTCTTTTTCATTTGGGCTTTGGGGTGGGGGCCTTTGGTCATTAATAAAATGGGGAGAGACAGGGAGTGTGTGTGAGTGGAGGGGGTGGGGGGGCTTGTCAGCCACAGTCAAGTGTAATCCAAAGTCTACAGCATCCTCTTCGACAACTATTTTAATGGAAATAGGGAACATATTGTATCAAGGCTACCATATCCTACTTGAAATGACAGTATCAAAAGTGGGAGTTGATACTATGGCAACAAAGCAGCTTTTTGCCAGATAGGCGAGTCGGAGAGAGGGTAGGTTGTCAGGCCACAGGGGCCGGCAACCGAGGAACAGAATGAGAGAGTATATGTAGAGACGAGAGCAAAAGACCCATTGCCCCAACGCTTTTGTTCACAGCCTTTTTTTTCCCATTTTGGAATATGATGCAATGAGATGGTATTATGTTGCCATTTTTAATGCCATTATTCTAAAAGGGGACTATACAGGAGGGGTAAGGAGGGGGATGCGCGGGGGAGGTTTAGGATGCGCACTTTCAAACTTGACTTAATCCATCCTGCTAAAAGCTAATGCATGGTGGCCTTGAACTATTCTCTCTGGAGATGAGTGATCTTTGTCCACTCTCCCCCCTTCTTTCAGCGTCTCGCTGTTTTTTAAGGGTTCTGCCTCTTTTCAGGCCAGTTTCAATGAGCCCAAGGCATTGTTTCCCGCACACTATGATTCACATGCTCTTCCTATGGAGCACAGATTGTACCTTGTACGTCCATAATTGAAAGAGAAGCTAGGAGATCTAATTTGACAGAGATACAGCTAGCTTTCTGCTTTCTTTTTTTAGAACGTGCTCCTCTTATATATTTTGCTTTTAAATACGACCTGTTGTGTTTTTCTCTTTGGAAATGCCTGGTTTTCATCTTTCACTTTTTATTCCATCCCTCTGTAAGTAGAAGAGGCGCAGTGTGATGTTTTACACAGTCACTGAAATGCTAAGACCTGACCGGCGGTGGGTTGGTTCTGTGTTCCAATCACTACAGGGGCCATTAAGCTGAGACACCCGCGCCCTAACCTCTAACCAGCCGTGAAGAGAACAGAGGCTAGGGAAACCTGATCTTTGACTCTCGGCACTCTCACGCACCACCTCTTTCTGAGTGTTTTGTGCTAGCAAGAGAAAAAGAGAGTGAGACCTCTCAGATTTCAGTTCTGTCATTTTCATCCCTCCCCTTGTCCTGAAAGGCCAATCTCTTAATCACAGGGTTTGGGAGGATGAGGGAACTGAAAGTCCAGGTGACTTCCATAGCTTCCACTTTCACAGCTGCCTCCATTGTCTTTAAATTGGGATGGTTACAGCATGTGCACGAACTTTTATATTTGCATTATTACCAAAGCAACTGGTCAAATCATGCACATCATCTCATGCATAATTTACAAATGTCAGTGTGCTTGGTCAAGTGTTTTCCTGTGTGCACATGATGGGATTAGAGTCACGGCGGTGGCAGATTACCTGTAACTGTGATCTGTTGTGGAGAGGATTAACTTTGTGGTGCTCCACGCTGTGAGGTAACATGACGCAGCGGGGACAGACCACGGTGAGAGGAGTACACAGTTAATGCTAGAGCACTGGGGCGATAAAGCTAAGATAATCCACTTCTCCTGTGACCTGAGAAGGAGGAGGAGTGAGGGTTTCACTGATGACTTTACCTGGAGAGAACTTAAAGTAAGGGGCAATGGTTTTTGAGGCGTGGGGAGTTTAAGAAAAACTCTTTGGGAAAGAGGGAGTGGCAGAGCTTTTAATCGGCATGTTGAAATAGTCTGCTTTATGCAACTGTCCCTTTTTAGCCTGGTGCCTTCAGTGTACTTTTGGAAACCCTCTGGAAAACACTAAGGAGTCTAGTTCATCTCCAGTGGAAACTCAAGTATGTGTTGATTTTTGATTTTTATTGCCTATAAAACCCAAAGAAAGCATGAAACACTACTGCCCTGTATTACTGTAAAGTAGGGATGCATCGATATCAAAATTCAGGCAGATATTGATATCCAAAACACAAACAAGGTGGTAATAAATATTGGTTATTAATATTGGCCCGGTTTTGTTTATCGGACCGATAATTTTGGAGTAATAGAAATAGATTCTGATTGAGCCAACACAAAGGGATGCATAAATGAGAAATGGAAAAAAAAAAAAAAAAAACATGTTCATGTTGTTTTACAAATAAAAATCAAAAAAGTGTGGTTTGTATTCAGCCCCCCTCAGGAAGCCCCGCAGCATGATGCTGCCACCACTATGTATCCAAGTCAGGATTGTGTGAAATTTGCATCCAGACCTAAAGTTCATGCCCTGCTTTAAACTTATGACTGACCTGTCTGCTGTTTTTCTTGGTCTTCATGATGCTGCTGTTCAATGATGTTCTGTAACAAACCTCTGAAGCTTTCGCAGAACAGCTGTATTAATACCGAGGTTAAAATGCATACATGCGACAAGATATTTTAAAACAAGGCTCTCTGCAATCAAAACATTTTAAGTACAACTTCTGTTGTAGAGATACAGTAACCTTAGTCTAAACAGTGGATTACTAGTGTTGCTCTGTTTTAGTCTGGACTAAAGATTCAACACGGGATTCAACATCCGTGTATCATTAGTTTGATTGTGTGTGAAACGTAATTATTTTTAAGGCATGCATGAGAAATAAAATGTGAAGAAGAAAAAGCAGCTGCTCATTTTTCCTTGTTGAAACTCCATAAGAGGAGTTTCAAGAGAAGTAAATGTTACTTTGCAGATCAAGAGAAATGAGGAGGTAGAATCCCGGAAAGGAGAAACCATGAGCACGAAAAGAGCTCTTCTGCTCTGCCTCCTCATTTAGTCTTTCACTGAGCAGATGCAGCTCCTAGCCTCTCCAGCTTTATTGTTCTTCCTTTATGATCACATATACCCTCTCTTTTCTCCTTTGTTCAACCATTTACTTAGGCTTTTAGTTAACTCTCCATCTTGCTTGCTGCACACAGTGGTCTGCCCATCGATCAGCCTGTTGCTCCTGCTCTACCCATTCTGCACCTTCTTGCTTAGTTGCTTTGATTCTCCTCTTTTCCCTGAATTCTGACCTTCTGTAAATGTGGCCTGTCCATGAAATGCTCATTCATTCCCTTCTTGTTTCTACATTGTCACATGATGGCCATGCACCGCCAGGACTAGTGAAGAGGTTTGGCATTGTGCTGTTATTTGCTGTTTGCTTCACTGTTCCTGTCAATGTCGAAACATCTCCATCTTTTAGTGCGAAATTCACTCTCAAGTGCTTGTCAACAGCAACTTTGAATCATGCGCACACGCGTGGATTCACATGCATGAAGACACACAAAAGAAACTGTAAGCTTTTTGAGTGGAAAAAGACCTTGGTGAGCAAATTTAAGCTGAACTTTTGTTTTCTGTTCCCTTGGGGCAAGTTTGAATCTAGTTGAATTATTTTTCCCACTCCTTTTTGTCCTTAGTTTTGCTCTTAGAAATTAACCTTACCAAGCCACAATTTTCCACTAAGCATGCCATTGCCCCACAAAGTTCAACTAAATATTTTTGTTCTTTTTATCTTGTCTGATGTTCTCTCCCTATGAACATCTCCTCGATATTGATGACTTCTACCTGAAATTAATTTAGGCTAATTAAATTTCAACCAATATGGGTTGTCATGCCTCTTCCTATTTTAGAGGTTTCTTCTGTGAATGACACCACAGCCAATTTAAAGATGTTCCAGTTACAAGTTGAAAAATAGTAGGCAATAATGATTTCTGTATTTTTCACCTTCGATTCGTGAAAATGTAGATTTCCAAATATAAGTTGAACACACTAGTAGTTCAGTATCCACAGGTATGCAACTAATGAGTTATAGTTGATCATTTTTACTTTTTCTCTCAATCTGAGACCAGAGGTACCAGTCGTCGTCTCCTTTTTTAATCAGCAGTCTACAACAATAAAAGTTAAGAGTAGAATATTGTCATTTTGGACATTATTGTGAAAAAGTGCTAAATATTCCACTGTTTACATCTTCATATGTGCCTTTTTTCTTTGTTAAATTGACTTTAAATAAAATATATTTGAGATTTATTCTATTCATAAGACAAAATGTCAGATTTGTAGATATGCAGTTGCTAACTGTGAGAAGCTGCTTTTACAACTGGTGATAATTTGTTTAATTCGGTTAACGAGGAGACACTTGATATGAGATTCTCATGTTATGATCCTTAAGTAGCATTGAAATGAACAATTTTAAACAAAATGTGCATCATGATTGGTTTGATCTTTTTATGATACTGTTTTCTCTTATGTATTGTTTTTGTTGTCACACAAAATGATAAGAAAAAAACACACCGCTTGATTTTTATTAATTTGTTTGAAGTTTTAGCTAAATTTCATGCGGGAGGAAATTTCTCTCACTCAACTTGATGAACTTCAGTTTGAATCATTTGACTTTTTTTTTTTCAAAATCTGTTATTTGTTTTTACAGCTATTCTAATAACGTTTCTAATCTAATGTATATCAGAGAAGGTGTCTAAGGTGTGACAGTTGTGCTGCTTGTGTTTATCCTCAGACCAACCTTCCCATCTTCAAGCTAAAGGAGTCCAGCGTACGGAGGCGCTACAGCGACTTTGAGTGGCTCAGAGCGGAGCTGGAGAGAGAAAGCAAGGTGATGAGTTTAGCACGAAGGCTGCAGAACAGTCTGCATGTAATGTTGACCATATCAAAGGTTTTAGTTTGAGGTCTCAGACGTTCCTATAAGCATATTGAATCAAATCACACCGTGTTGCATTTAATGATTTGAAGCACTTCATAACTGATGCAGGCTTGTGTAACCGTTTTTATTTTGATTGTCTTGTATTCTTAGGTGGTTGTACCACCTCTCCCAGGAAAAGCTCTTTTCAGGCAGCTTCCGTTCAGAGGAGACGATGGCATATTTGATGACTCTTTCATTGAGGAGCGGAGGCAGGGTCTGGAGCAGTTTCTCAACAAGTAAGCCGGTCCACATCTCTCAAGTCTTCATTTTTTTTCATGTTTTGTTTTTCTTTCTGTGAAGTTAAAACGATTTATTCTTTACAAGTTCTGTGCAGCTGCAGTTACTTGCAGCTCTTCCCTGCTACTTTAACTTTTCAGAACAATAAAACACTTTGTGTGATAACTACATGCAACTTTTTCACTTCTCTCATATTGTTAACAAACTGAACCCTTGGAGACAGGTTGGCCTCTTTCCCGCTATCGTCCTTAATTCTCTCATAATTATCTTGCAAAGGACAAGAAAACCAAAAGAGTATTCAAGTGTGCACCCCCACAACATCATTTTTCCCACATTTGTTTTGTTGTTGATATGTAATTTATGTTAATTGCAGCTCAAATTGCAGCGCGTGGTTTCCCAGGATGCTGTGTGCACCTCTGCTTATTTTTGATCCAGCATGTCTTCGTTTTCAGATGCCGAACAATAAGAGAGACAACAAGTTACAGTGAGATTGTAATCATTTGCTGTGATGGCAGACTTGGCCATTATCTTTGTTTCATGTGCAAATGCAGCAATGTGTCCTGTTTGAATATTAAGCACGTAAAGACAGTTGAGAATATTAAAAAGCATAAATACGTTAAACTAGAGGAAGATGTGGATTTATACCCGCCATCCCTCTGTCTTTGCTTCCTGTAAACGAAGCACTGCTTTTGATCATATTATTGTTCAGACGTATTACTGGCCAGCATTGTTCAGTCTGTGATTGAGAGCATTGTGGAGAGTAATTCCTTTGAAATGCTAAAGATGATTGTTGCTGTAAAACAAGTAAGGGGGAGGAGAGGAGAGGACGATCAGTTTTTGATTACGCCAGTTAAACAAGATTTATACTGCAGGGAAGAGAGAAGAGCTTGAATCTCCTATTTGAAAAGGGTTTTACGTTTTAAAGTTTCCCCCTCATGGCTCTTGTCCTCTGGGCCAATGTTTCCATACTCGTTAAGCAGAATCTGTTCAGGCAAGGCCGATTTTTATTTATTTCATTTCTTCCCAGTCATTTCTCTGGTACTTGACCTGCAAATCATTCTGTGCCGTTTCATTTCTCCGCAAATATTTCCCATCAGAGGTTAATATGTGTCCATGTGTGCAATGTTATCGTGTTGATCTGCTCTGAGTGATTTAGCATTTGAAGATTGTCATGTTTAAGGGTCTCAGGTGCGCTGGTTAATACTCGTTATGCTGCCGTGCGTCATTTCAGCAGACCTTCAGGAAAACCTAATGTCAAAATGGCTTTAAAAGAGGAAATGGCATTAAGAACAAGAAAATACAGCAAACAGCTGTAGTAATTGCTGACACATTGCTCATGATTAGCTTCCACATTAAAAGTGTTATCTCTAATGTGCTACTTGTTTTGGGTAATCTAATTTATTTGGCTGTAATTTAGCATTGGATTAAAATTTGAATTGACATGTTAAGATTTGGTATTAATGTTAAGAGATTATCATTTCATTTTTATTTTGCCAAATACTAGAAATGTGGTTTCTTTGCATAGGCACATGCATGAATCTGTCCAGTGTGATGTGTCTTGATATAGGTAAAGACGCCACGTTAAAAGGTCAACATTTCATTTCTTCAGAAAAGATGATTTTATATTACTAACAGTCAAGTTCTTTTTCTCCTTAGCCCAGGATAGACGCTTCTGACGTCTTGGGTTCAGTACTGGCTTAAAACAAGAAATGCAGCAGTTGTAGCCCATGTCCTTGGTTTATCTGTGTGGTAGCCCAGTCATAGTCCATTTCTTATAAATCTCCCTCAAAATCTTTATTGTGCTTTTCTTCACTGTCCCCTGGAGATTGTGTTTAAATCGGTTTCCCTGTATGTTTTCCTACCACTCAACTTTCCATTTATCTGCTTGCATTCAGCACTCTGTGAACAGCCAGCTTCTTTAGGATAGCCTTCTTGTGGCTTGGTTTACTTGTGAAGAGTGTCAGTGACTGTCTGGTAGAGAACTGTTAACTTGACAGTCTTTCCCATGGTTGGATGGGCCTTAACAGAACAGTTTTGTACTAACAATCTGTAGTAGTTTGTAATTTTCTGAAGCAGATTTTCCTTTTCATCAGCTGTTACCTGTTGGCCATAATCATGAAAATTAACAGAAATAAGCCTTTGAAATATATCATGTGTAATAAATAGTTTTAATGAGTTTGACTTTTTAAATGGAATTACTGAAATAAATCTACTCTAATGAAGTGCATTTATACGGTGCTTTTTTTAGTTTTAGAAACCAATCGAAGCACATCTACTCAAGTAGATGTACACAAATAAACACACCAGTAAAAGACTTGGTTAGTAATACATAAATATGTACTACAGAATTCTTAGTTATAAATAAATTTCACGTCTAGACTTATTGCACTGGTGGTGCACTGAAATTGAGAGTGACCCCTTCTGCGTGAGCGAATACATTAGGTAATATAGTGTATATCACAGCCAGCCTTGACAGTCCACATCCTGAACCCGAGCTGGGACCTGGTTAAGCTAAAGAAGAGCCTGAAAACCAAAGGTTTGGCTTCTTATTCTACTTTAAGATTTTACTGGAATCACAACTGAATGAAAACATCCTGAGAAAAGAAAATATGAACTGTCTCCTTTAGGATATAATGAAGCTTGGACAATGAGAGCTTAGACTCAAATTAGGTAACCTAAAAATTATTTAAGAATTGTTAAAAATCCACAGAAACACACAAATCCACACAAATCTATATATACTTTCAGCAATCGAATTTATGTTTAAAAACCCATGAATGCTGCTTACTTTGTCCTCTATGTCACTGTTGTATAGGCGAGAACGAAGGAAAAAATGTGTAAGTTGAAATTAGTTTGAATGATATATATATACACAGACGGATACAATAGGTCAGAAATGGACCATCAGAGCAGTTTGGTCTGATGTATTTTGGTTTTAATAAACAGAATGCTTTGGAGAAATAATTTGGGTTTCAACAAATGGTGTCTTTATAGAAAGTTGTTTGTTAAATATTGAACATTGCAAAAAAATTATTAATGGTACTGATGATAACCCAGATAATATTTTTGCTCGCTTCAAGTCTGCATCAGCTATATAAATCAAAGTGTTCTTGGACTTGAAGATTACCAGGTCAGCACATGGATTTGCTCTACTTAATTCATTATTTCACCTTGAATATGTTTGCATAACTATTTATTTATTTTTTGTTCAGTTTGCAAATGGTGCACAAAGAAAATGCAAAGTTTAAATAATTTTTCAAAGTCCCATTGCAAATTTGCTGATTGTTTTCGTTCTTGCCCAGTACAGTTTCATATAAATGTCACCTTGCCGCCACGAGTGTAAAACCATCTCTCTTGCTCTTTTATGTGTTTCTTCCCAGAGTGGCCGGCCACCCTCTAGCTCAGAACGAACGCTGCCTACACATGTTTCTACAGGAAGAGTCTGTGGACAAGAACTACACCCCCTCCAAAATCAGACAAGCCTGAAAAAAACAAACACACAACATGGCTCTGCTTGGCCTTCTCTGGCTCGGCTCGGCTCGGCTCAGCTCACTCTAGCTCGGCCTGACAACCCAAAGCTCTCTTCACTGCTCCAAATTTCTCTCTAAAAACATTTCTGTGACACTTTCTTCCTTTCTACATTGTCTAAAATATTATTTCTTGGCTATTTAGGTTTAATTGCTAATCACTCTGTTTTAATGTTCCAATTGGAGTCAAGAATGTTATATACACAGCTGTGGTCTAAAGTGATTTATAGATTTGTCTTCATGTCTTAAAAATGCCACTAACAAAGAATACATATTATATATTTATCATTTATCCATGTCCTGAATATATATTTCTTTGTTACTTTTGAATGAAACCTGTCTTTATGCAAAGCTTGTGTAATGTCCCACACCACCCTCCATCAACGAGTTGCTCTCCATAACCAGCACCCGAACACGCATACACACATTCGACGGACCTCGACTTTCAAGCCACACTTAGTTGTTGTCTTAAAAAGGATGCATGTGTGTGTGTCTGTACGCATCGTATCCACCAGCACCTACTCGATGTTCACCATGTTTTCTAGCATGCAGTTTACACGGAGGGAACTGCAGTATTTCTACTGGCAATATGCATTTTGAGATTTGTATACTGCTGTGCCATTTTTTGGGGTTTTTTTTTTGTTTATTTTCAAAATTTTTCCAATAAAACAGGCGAAATGTCTCCATGCCGAAGTGCATTTTTGTCATCCTAGCCACATTATGAATGCAGTTGCACTAACTATCAAGGTGGTCAAATTGTATTTAGCGTTTAATAAATAAATCTACCTTTTATAATAAAGAAATTTAGAAGTGATGGTTATTCAGATGGCTTATTAAACAGTCCTGGGATTTTATTAGAATAGCTCAGGCTCATTTTGTTTGAACCTTTGAAGCGTCTGCTTAAGTAATGCACAACTGGTACAAGGCTGGTCATTGTCAAATGAGTTTAAAAGATAAAGTCACCCTTAAATCAATGCTTGCTTCTAATTTGGCTGGAATCATGTCTCGAAAACAGGGCATTTATCTATGTTTATCATCTCCATGAATGTCATATTCATCTTATACTTTTAATGGTTTATATGAACCATTTTTTATTTAGTTTTGACTGATTTTAAACCACATACAACTGGCTGCATATTTGACTGCTCTTATCTGTAATGGTAGAGCTTGTTTCCTGGTGTCTCCCGTGTTTTATTTAATAGTCTAATGATTTCAATTGGGTTGAGGACTGAGACGTTCTAGCAGCTTAATGTAAGAGCTTTGTCCATTAAAAAAAAATGTTTTGGTGTGTTTTAACTACCAAATGTGCTTGACCTTTCTAGTTGTTGATTTAAGTTGAATAATTAGGAGGTGGTTCTCAATCTTTATTTTTCCCAGTGAAATGTACCAGTACCCCTCACATTGAAACAGGTCCTCAGCATGATGCTTCCACCACCATGCTTGACAGCTGTCACAGTTATCCTTTGCCTGAAAGACTCCATTTCTCACCACTTTTCTTGTGATTGTGGCCAAATATCTTCGTTTCATTAGACCATAAACCTTTTCTTCAGAAGCATTTGGCTTGTCCTTGTAAGCAGCTGCAAATTTTGCTCATGCCTGAAGGTGTCAATTGTCTTGCAGTCATTTCCAGTTTACCATAGGCTTGAGCCTTGGTGGTTCTTGGGTTCATGAACATTCTGATGAATTTCCTCTCAACTGAGAGTGACAGTTTGGGTCCAGTGACTAAAACTTGGACACAGTTGGGTGTTCCAGCAGGGTAATCATCTCAGACATACATTTAGAAACTTGCTTTAATTTGGACATTGCAACAAACTAAAATAAGCTTCTGGAATATCAACCCTACATGAAATGTACAAATAAACCTTTAATACACATCTGTGCCACACAGGAAACTAGTTTAAATTAGTTGTACCATTTCTGATAAGAGTGGTCAAATATCCAGCCAGAAACCATGTGGTGTCTCTTCAACTTGAGGGACATTTACCAAAATTTTAGTAAGGGTCTACATAAATATTAGAGCCTGTAGGGGGAATTTTACCCTCTGTGTATTACAGAAATTTTGCTTTAAATTCAAATTTATGTGCACTTATAACTGGCACCATAAGATTGTTTTATGCAGCAATATTCAGCTGTGTTTTTGTATAATAACAGGTTAGAGAAGTAGATCAAATGCAATGATCTGTTGGTATGTAAAGCAGTGTATTAGTTTACTGAAATGTGACCAAGGAAAATGTGTGAGGTCATTAAATCAATAAGTCATGCATTATTGGTTGCATGTTTTGTAAAGTTTCTTGGACGTTTGCCAGAATAAAATGATGGTAACGGAGGAGCAACATTAACCTGCAAGCGATAAAAGCTTCCGCTGCTGTTTGATTCTGGTTTCTGATGTATGAAAACAGCAGAGTTCAAGCTTCATCTCTTTTATTCTTTTTGTTACAACTCTAAATAGTTATAACTCAAGATATGTACAGCAAACTAAAAACAACACAGGCCACAACAGAACATTTCCAAGTGCTGAATATTATTTTATCCAATGTTAGTGTCTGTTTTCACAAAGCTGACCTAAACACTTTTTTTTTTTTTTTTTTTTTTTTATAAAGCTGCTGCGTCTGAAAACAGGACACTTTGACACAAACAGGACAACAGCCGCTGAAATGACATCCTTCAATAATTTTACTACAATTCATCTCAGTCATTTGTCTTCGTGGAGCCAGGACTTCTTCATCGTTGCCCCTTTTGTGCATTTGGTTTCAGCACTGGATTGAGGAACAGTGACTTGAACCCTCTCACTGTTGGGGCATATTTTTGGTTTCCTCCACTTGGCTTGAACACAGCAAATACAAGATTAAATGGGTCGTCAAGGTTATTGGTCTCAAAGACACTCGAAAGACATTGTGATGTACTACATTTCTGTTTAAAATGAACTTGGCAGGCGCTCTTTCAGAGTCTTAAGGCGACATTTAAATACTGTAAACTGCAGTTTTTAGAACCTAATCCTTGACTAGTGCAACGGTTAATAGGCGATCCAGCTGTGTTGAAGTCTTTATTTCAGTGTGCAGCCTAAAGGCTCATAGAAGACAGTCTAAGTCAGCCGCAAAGATTTTGTGCTTTGCAAAAACTTCAACCCACACCTGCTGCACCTACATTGATTTGACCTTCTGTCCTGACCTGGTTGGATCTCTTAGTCTTTCCCCACACCTCTGGACAGTTAAAGAGTTCATATATCACTGGATTTGTACATGTCGGAGAGAAGCCTGGTAATGGGAACATTCCCTATGGTCTTTTTGAAGAACACTTCCTCTATGGTGGAGGGGCTGACGGAGCGGAGTGCTGGGAGGAGCAGGAGCAGCTTCCCGAAACGGCAGGGCTGAGTTGGGTACCTAAAATGAAAAGAAAGGGGTTCTTAAACAACCTCTTACATATTTTCTGTTTTTTCCAATGCTCACTAATCGCAAAGAACAGCCAGTTGAAACCAAGTTACAGAAGTTAAATATGTGCCAGGATCCAATAGGCTGAAGTTAGGTCCGTGTAAAGCAAGCAATGAGAGAAATTCGATTCTACCCTGTAGTGCCTTACAAACTTTTAATCTAACTGGAATTTTATGTCATAGACCAACACAAAGTAGTGCGTAATTGTGAAGGGGAGGAAAATAATGCATGATTTTCAAACTTTTTTTTACAAATAAATATCCTAAACGCATGACATCCATTTTAATAGACCCATATTTGATGCTCCTCAGTACAATACAGGTCAACCAATTGGCTTCAAATCTCACTCGATTTGTAATTAGAAGCCACCTTAGTGTAATTTAATATAGATGTAAATGCAGCTCTTCCGTGAAGGCCTCAAGAGTTTTGTTAAAGAACATTGGTGATCAAACAGCATCATGAAGATCAAGGAACACAGCAGACAGATCACAAATAAAGTTGTGGAGGAGTTTAAAACAGAAGTTATAAAACAATGTCAAAAGCTTTCACAATCTAATAGAGCACTGCTCAGTGTTGACAAAGGTAAGACAAAGAGAGTATTTGTCAGAGAAGCAGCCAAGAGTCTCATGGTAACTCTGGTTGAGCTGCAGAGGTCCACAGCTCAGGTGTGTGAATCAGATGATTGAAAAACCCAAACTCCATTAGTGTTGCCTTTATGGAAGAACAGAAAGACAAAAGCCATAAGAAGTCCCACTTGCAGTTTGCCACAAGATAACAAGTAAGTATTTGGATAAAGATGCTGTGTCGAAATTGAACCTTTTAGGTCGACCAGCAAAATACTTTTGTGGTGGAAAAATAATACTACACATGAACTACATTGAAATTTGGTGGTGGCAGCATCAAACTCTGGAAGTCATGTCCTTAAGCAAAAACAGGGAAGCTGGATGGATCTAAATCAGTGGTGTCCAAAGTCCGGCCTCAAGGGCTGGTGTCCTATATGTTTTAGATGTCACCCTTGGTCAACACACTTGAATCAAATGATTGGTTTATTACCAGGCCTCTGGAGAACTTGGAGACATGTTGAGGAGGGGATTTAGCCATTCAAATCAGCCGTGTTGAAACGAGCACAGATCAAAAACCTACAACCTGCACCGGCCCTTAAAGATTAGAGTCGGACACCCCTGATCTAAATATATAGCAAAGCTGCAAAAGACTTCACACTGAGGTTGGGGTTCACCTTCCACCAGGACAATAATCCTGAACATACAACCAAAACTTCAGGGGAATGATTGACATCAAAGTATATTCATGTATTAGAATGGCCCAGTCGAAGTCCAGATATAAATCCAAAGGAGAATCTGTGGAAAGACTTGAAAATGTATGTTATGTAGCCTCTCCATCCAATTTGATTGAGCTTGAGTCTCTAGAGCAGGGGTCTGTCACCTGCAGCTCTGTAGCCGCAAGTGTATCTTTGGACCTTCCATATGGGCTCTTAATTAGACCTTGTTTTTTCCCTGGGTTTAAATATAAATGATGTATGTGTGGAGGATGTACATGTGAGCGACCATAGCTGCATATATTTTAATCTGCTATTGTTTTTGGATCCATTGCCTCCTAAATTGAAAATGCAAGGGCGGATTATCAACCAGGACACTCCTGAAAGTTTCTCTGCCCTGTTTGATGCAAACATGCCTCACAGTGATGTGGACTCACTTGTTTTGTCCTTTAACAATCAGTGTAATTCTATTTTAGACATCGTGGCACCTTTAAAACAAAGCAGGGCCCAATCTTCAAATTGTTACCCTTGGATGAACGAAAATATTCGTAATTTTAGAAGATATTGTCGCAAGTTAGAACGGTTATGGAAGGCTTTCAAGCTTGAGGTTTACAGGTTATATCTTAAAGACTCTATTTTCTTATTAAATGACATGTTGAAAAATGCCAGAACAAAGTATTTTGCAAAGCTTATAGTTTCAGAAAAAAAAAATCCTAAAGTCTTGTTTGACACAATTAAGAAAATTGTCTTTCCTGATATTTCTCATGCAGCAGTCTATACTGGTGCAATAAGTTTTTGAATTATTTTGTGAATAAGGTCGCTGCCATCAGGTCAAGTATTTCTCCATCATGTTCTCAGTATTATTCTTGCAATTTGCTTACTTCTGACACCTGGTCTTCTTTTGCCCCTGTTACCTTACAGGACATCAGTGCTTTGCTTGATCGTATGAAACCGACTTCAAGCCCCCTCGATATCCTTCCCACTTCATTGTTTATTAGTGTGTTTGACTCTATTGGCCTCTGTATAGTGGAGATGATAAATACTTCTCTTCAAACTGGCTCAGTTCCCAGCTCCTTTAAACAAGCTGTTGTTCAGCCAATTTTAAAGAAACCTCATTTGGACCCATCTCTTCCAAACAGTTAAAGACCAATATCCAAATTGCCTTTTGTGTCAAAGATTTTGGAAAAAACGGTAGCAAAACAACTTTGCTACCGTACCGAAAATAATGTTATGGACACTTTCCAGTCTGGTTTTCGAACATTGCACTCCACTGAAACTGCGTTACTTAAAGTATCTAGTGACATCTTGATGGCAGCAGACTCTGGAGAGTTCATAGTTTTGGTTTTATTAGATCTCACCTCTGCTTTTGATACTATCGATTACAGTATCATGATAAACAGGCTTAGGGATCTGTTTGGGATTACTGGTGTTGTTTTAGAATGGTTCGTGTCATATTTATCTGAGAGATCTTTTTCTGTTCATATGAATCAAGTGATGTCTGAAACAACAGTTTTGTCTTGTGGGGTACCTCAGGGATCTGTTTTGGGTCCAATTCTCTTTTCACTTTATATATTTCTTCTAGGCCAAATTATAAGACGTTACAATGATATTTTTTATCATCTCTATGCTGATGATATTCAGCTATATTGCTCTTTCAGAGCCTCTGAGTTTTATAAATAGTCCAGTTTAAGTAATTGCCTGATAGAAATCAAGCAATGGTTAAATGACAACTTCCACCAGTTAAATACTGATAAAACCGAAACACTGTCACATTATTGCTCCTGACCACATGATTTCGGAAATTAGGCGACATATCAGCTTCGTAGGCCCTTCTGTGCAATCAAGCCTCAGAAATTTAGGTGTCATTTTCGACAGTTCAATGTCCCTCAATCACTCCAAACAGTTGGTTCGGAATTGTTTTTATCATTTAAGTAATATCTCAAAACTCAGATTACTGGTGTCAAAGGCTGAGCTTGAGATGATTATTCATGCTTTTATCTCTTCCCGTTTGGATTATTGTAATGGTCTTTTTACTTGTTTTAACAAATCTGCTTTGGATCGCCTTCAAACTGTGCAGAATGCTGCAGCAAGACTCTTAACTGGCACCAATAGAAGATCTCATAACACTCCAGTTTTGGCCTCTCTTCATTGGTCGCCAGTACATTTTAGATTTCATTTTAAAATTCTAGTTTTAACCTTTAGGGCCTTACATGGCCAAGCCCCCCAGTATATCTCTGACCTGTTGAAACCATATTCTTCCTCCCGAGCTCTTAGATCATCAGGTCAAAGGTTACTGTTGGTCCCTCGCACTCGTTTCAAAACTCGTGGGGATCGGGCTTTTGGGGCTGTGGCACCAAGGTTGTGGAATTCTCTTCCACTGTCTTTACGCTGTACAGACTCCATTGACTCTTTTAAAAAGCAGCTGAAGACATTTTTATACAGACAAGCTTTTAATTAACATGTTATATTGTATTCTACTGTTTGATATTGTTGTACTTATATTTTATTTTTTGTTTTTTGTTGTGAGGCACTTTGTGATTTTTATCTGTGATAAGGGCTACATAAATACATTTTATTATTATTATTATTATCATTATTATTATTAATAACTTTGGCTAAAAATGATTTTAAAAAACAACAAATGTTTTTAACCATAATAACAAATCCAGGTTTTAGCCGATTTTCATAGAATAATTGCATTGAATTTCCCAAACAGAATTACTCTAAAAGTAAAAGTATTTTTCTTGTCATTAGCTTGGAAGCTATGTGCTTTTGTTACATCATTTACCCCAAATATCTACATCCCATGGAAGAAAATGTATCCAACCTCTTTTTGCAAAAGATTTTGTTTTTAAAACCAAATTTCCTTGAGTAGTTTTTTTTTTTAAGTCATGTAACATTTATGGCTGTAACTCCTTTATTTTAGCTGGACTGAGTGCAAAAATTATTCTTTTGATTTTAAAGGTTGCAGATCCCTACTCTAAACGTGCAAAGCTGGTAGACACCTACTCCAAAAGACACGCAGCTATAATATCAGTGAAAAATAGCTCTACAAAGCACTGACTCCTGGAGCCTAAAGAAAAGCGTCCCCACAGCATGATGCTGGCACCACCATGTTTCGCACTGAGGATGCTGTGTAATTAGTGGCTTTTTTATTTGAAACAAGTAAACCATGTATCATTTTCCTTCTGCTTCCTTCATAATTACGTGTTATGTCACATGACATCTTACTATAACATAACTGGTTTGTGGTTGTAATGTGAACATGTTAAAGGGTAGAATTGCTTTTGCAATGCACTGAATGTTTCTTTTTTACATACCTGGTGTGGATGTAGCTGTTAAGTGTGAGCTGTGCTTCATCTTGTAATGCAGCGATAGCACTGCCATTGCGGAAACTTCTTAACTCAGTGCTGCCTTGTGTAGGTACTGTAAAAAAGAGGCTGTTTAGGTTTATGTCACAGATTTATTTACAGATGGCTCAAACTACAGGTATCCCCTGTGACTTTGCCAAATAGGCTCTGGTAAGAACCTTTAAGATTTTTCAGGGTGCTGACAACATACGCACCTGCTTTGAATGTTACGATGCATTTCAAACAGGCGAACTCTGTTGCGTCGAGGCGCATCTGTCGGAATCTGGTGACCACCTCTTGAAGTGCCTGGATCTCAGATATGATCTTGTTCATCCGCTGAGACTCTGTGTTTTCTGTGTTCATACCTGTTGATGGAAATGACAGACAAGTGTCACCATGTAGGCAAACACTGCAGCATCAAACACAAAAGGTCTACCTGTACATTTAGTAAGCTGAAGGATTTACATACCAGAGACAGCAAGAAGAGTAGTGGAATCCACAGGAATTGCCCACTGAGCGATGCCCAGAACAAACAACTCCCTCCAGGCATCCTCCAACAGAATCAGCTGGAAAGAAATTGGTTGATAAAACCAGCGTTATTATATGAAAATTTATGACATGTAAGAAAAAAGTACAGTGTGCCTATATGTTATGCAAAAATCTTTATCACAAAAAAAAGCTTTTCACTGTTGATGCGTCTCTAATGTACTAGATACATACATGCAGACATACATACGTACAGTACAGACCAAAAGTTTGGACACACCTTCTCATTCAAAGAGTTGTCCTTATTTTCATGACTATGAATATTGTAGCTTCACACTGAAGGCATCAAAACTATGAATTAACACATGTGGAATTATATACTGAACAAAAAAGTGTGAAACAACTGAAAATATGTCTTATATTCTAGGTTCTTCAAAGTAGCCACCTTTTGCTTTGATTACTGCTCCGCACACTCTTGGCATTCTGTTGATGAGCTTCAAGACGTAGTCACCTGAAATGGTTTTCCAACAGTCTTGAAGGAGTTCCCAGAGATGCTTAGCACTTGTTGGCCCTTTTGCCTTCACTCTGCGGTCCAGCTCGCCCCAAATCATCTCGATTGGGTTCAGGTCCGGGACTGTGGAGGCCAGGTCATCTGGCGCAGCACCCCATCACTCTCCTTCTAGGTCAAATAGCCCTTACACAGCCTGGAGGTGTATTTGGGGTCATTGTTCTGTTGAACTTGGTCCAACTAAATGCAAACCGGATGGAATAGCATGCCACTGCAAGATGCTGTGGTAGCCATGCTGGTTCAGTATGCCTTCGATTTTGAATAAATCCCCAACAGTGTCACCAGCGCACCATCACACCTCCTCCTCCATGCTTCACGGCAACCAGGCATGTAGAGTCCATCCATTCACCTCTTCTGCGCTGTACAAAGACACGGTGGTTGGAACCAAAGATCTCAGACTTGGACTCATCAGACTAAAGCACAGATTTCAAGTCTTCCTTTCCTGGGGCGGTCCTCATGTGAGCCAGTTTCTTTGTAGCGCTTGATGGTTTTTGCGACTGCACTTGGGGACACTCAAAATTTTCCCAATTGTTCGGACTGACTGACCTTCATTTCTTAAAGTAATGATGGCCCCTCGTTTTTCTTTACTTAGCTGCTTTTTTCTTGCCATAATACAAATTCTAACAGTCTATTCAGTAGGACTATCAGCTGTGTACTGTATCCACCTCCTGCACAACACAACTGATGGTCCCAACCCCATTTATAAGGCTTGAAATCCCACTTATTAAACCTGACAGGGCACACCTGTGAAGTGAAAACCATTTTAGGTGACTACCTCTTGAAGCTCATCAACCGAATGCCAAGAGTGTGCATAGCAGTAATCAAAGCAAAAGGTGGCTACTTTGAAGAACCTAGAATATAAGACACATTTTCAGTTGTTTCACACTTTTTTGTTCAGTATATAATTCCACATGTGTTAATTCATAGATTTGATGCCTTCAGTGTGAAGCTACAATATTCATAGTCATGAAAATAAGGACAACTCTTTGAATGAGAAGGTGTGTCCAAACTTTTGGTCTGTACTGTATATATGTACATATATGCATAAATGTACATGTTATGTACATATTTATATATAAATATAGACATACAGTATATACAAGTAATCCACACAAATTTTTGTACATAGATTCTCACTGAAGGCATCAAAACTGTGAATGAACACATGGAATTATGTAGCAAACAAAAAAAATTGTAAAAATGTTAATCATGTGTCTATTTCAGATTCCTTAAAGTAGCCACCCTTTGCTGCGATGACCTTTAGCCGTCTCTCATTGCACCTCTGGCAAGTTTTTCTAGACTCTTTAGGAAACTGTTTCAGGTGCAAAGCAGTAATCAAAGCAAAGGGTGACTATTTTTAAGAATCTAAAATATAAAATGTATATGCTATTTTTTACTATATAACTCCATGTGTGTTCATTCAGTTTTGATGCCTTTGGTGAAATCTACAATGTAGTCATGAAAATAAAGAGGCCCATTAGACACACACACACCAATCATGGTAAAGATGCTTGTTTGGATAGCTTGTTTTATTGTTTTTCCTCTTTAACACTTTGCACTAAATGTTCAACAAGTGCACAAATTGTATTCTATTACCAAAAAGACACAAGAGATTGTAGAGGGTGCATATGGTGAGATCTGACCTTTAAATAGCCATATAGCATATATCTTTCAAAATGAAATTAGAGGAATGTAGATATTGAAAAAAAACTTAAACATGAAATCCTAAACCTTTTAACATATTATTTAGATCTTAAGTTTAGATATAACATCGGATAGAAATAACATAGCAGCTTTTGACTTTAAATTTTACCTGATCAGATAAAGGCAGGGTGGAGAATGCGGGAACACTTTTGGCCCACTTGATGCTCATGAATAGGAGGCGTGCTGCAGACTCACAAACAGACTCTGTGGCCACCTCATACAGGTACATGGGGGTGCCGCTGACCTCATGGGGATACTGCCGAGTGTGAGAAATAAAAACAACCACGTGTCACAGGTCTTAATGAATCACAGTTCAGAGAACAGTGAGCTAAAAAGATCAAATTCCAAGCTCTGGCACCTGATTTTATAATCATTAGTGTTTCTTGTGCTGGATTTGGAGAGAAAAATCTAATTGGCGGATTTGTGCTTCTTACAGGATGCTAAATCGGGACAAGAATTTCAGCTTCTAACCTCTGAGGGAGAAAAAAAACGAACTCTTATTGGAAGCAACAAAAACAGCATCATTAAGCTTGAGGGTTTTTTTTTCAAGGTCTGTAAATATACATCCAGATACTATGAAAAGAAAGGTACAGGATTCTAAGTATTTAGGTGGATTAATGGAGTCACAACTTACAGTACTTTGCAAAGGTATTTATACCTCCCCCCCACTCCCACCCCTTTGGCTTTTTAACTATTTTGTCACCTTCCAACTTGTAATGTAAATGTTTTTTACTCCTATTTTATGTGCTGGATCTGAGCAAAATATTATAAGTTGGTGAAGTGAAAT
Organism: Crenichthys baileyi; assembly: GCA_036173005.1. Taxonomy (NCBI): domain Eukaryota; kingdom Metazoa; phylum Chordata; class Actinopteri; order Cyprinodontiformes; family Goodeidae; genus Crenichthys; species Crenichthys baileyi. Next base: position 29,691 of record JAHHUM010001358.1, on the reverse strand, counting down.
ATATATATATAGCACAAAGAATTTTAAAAGAAAAAGCCGAAAGCTGGCATGTGCATACTATTTACTATAAAGCCCCTAAAAAGTCCAGGTTCACCTAATTACCTTCAAAAGTCAAATAATTAGCGAAATGAAGTCCATCTGTGTGCAGTCTAAGTGTCACATGATATGTCAGTATAAACACACCTTTTCTAAAAGGCCCCAGAGGTTGTAACACTACAAAGCAAGAGGCGTCACGCTATGAAGACCAAGGAGCTCTCCAAACAAAACAGGGACAAAGATGCTGACAAGTACAAGTTAGGGTGGGGTTATAAAATAATATCCAAATGTTAGATGTTCCCCTGGTGCACCATCAAATCAATCACCTTCAAATGGAAAAAACATGATATCACAACAAATCTCCCAAGAGAGGGCCGCCCACCACACCAGGCAAGGGGGGCATTCATCTGAGAGGCAGCAAAGAGACCAAGGTAACCCAGCAGAGACTGGAGTATCTGTCCATAGGACCACAATAAACCGTACCCTCCAAAGAGCTAGGCTTCATAGAAGAGTGGCCAGAAAAAAGCCTTTACGTATTGTTAAAAATAAGAAGGCGCTTTTTGAGTTTGCCAAAAGGCCTGTGTACGTATGGGGGAGGTGTTCTGGTCAGATGAGACTAAAATTTAACTTTTCAACCACCAAGGAAAACAAGATGTCTGATACAAACACAACACATCCATCACCCCAAGAACACCATCCCCACAGTGAAACAGTGAAGTGGGAAACTGGTCCGAATCGAGAAAAGGATGGATGGCGCTAAATACAGGGATATTTTTGAGCAAAACCTGTGTTAGTCTGCCTGTGATTTGAGACTGGGATGGAGGTTCACCTTCCAGCAGGACAATGACCCAAAGCATACTGCTAAAGCAACACTCGAGTGGTTTAAGGGGAAACATTTAAAGGTCTTGAAATGCCCTAGTCAAAGTCCAGACCTCAATTTAATTGAGGATCTGTGGTTAGACCCTAAGATCGCTGTTAACAAGCGAGAACCATCCAACATGAAGGAGATGGAGCTGTTTTGCCTTGAGGAATGTACAAAAAATCCCAGTGCTTCACAATAAAAAAATACATCTGCAAAGTTGTAGACATGTTCTGTAAATAAAATGGTGTAAACTCTCAATCAATCAATTTTAATTTCAGGTTGTGAGGCACCAAAACATGAAAAATGCAAAGAGGGGTGAATGCTCTAGTACTTTTAAAACATGAAAAAGTCGCAGTAAGTATTCAGATTTTAGACACATAAACGATTTAAACAAATGATACTATTACATATGTATTACTATCTGACCAACCAGATACAAACAGGAAGGAATAGACTTAATTAAACAGATGATATAAATAAGCTTTAAAAATGGATGTGTAAATAGTCAGTCTCATACACACACTGTAAGGTTTGAAGTAAACTTAATTATTTATCTTAGTTTCACTTACCCTCATTATCTTATGGGGCAACACACAGTTGGGACACTGTACCCAGATAACTAAGATAAATTACATATTACAAACAATTCTCTAAATCTATAAACTGTGGTGTGTATAGTCTGTGATTTTATGTAGGCTAGTGATCTTTCTGCATAATGTCATGTCTTATTGCATGTCTTATATGATTTTTTTATTGTTTATTATTACAAAATTTAATAAAAAACTATTTAATGTTTTAAAATTGTTTTATACCATCAACCTGCCATGAACTGCAAATGAAAATAAGTCTTGATGGCTGAATTTACATGATGGACTGACTTGCTTATGCCCATTGTCCCTTTTAAATAATTACAGTGAACTAAATAAAAAGTAAAGGGCAACGTTTTATGGTGTTGCAATTTTTAAAAACAATTTCTAACAGGTTAGAAACCAGGGTCACATGCAGAAGAAGATTAATTCTCTTCTGACTTGAGACTATGGAGGTGCGTTTAACTTTAAAAACAGCTATAGCAGAACCGTGTCACTGCTTTAAATAAGGTCTTTTCTACATAAATGTAATTATGCTCATATTTCTTTTCATTTTATGCTGAATTCTTTATTTTAATTTTTTGTATTATAATGATTATTTTGTTTTTATATGCATGTTCTCCTGTCAATATATTTATGTATGAAATATTTGCTACTCATCTTGAGTTGTGTCTGATTTGGAGATTACTGGTTAAAAAACAGTAAAGTAGAGGTGCCCTTGCCCCCCAACCCCCCTTGGAGGGCACCACTGTTGACAGTTTTTTAATTTCTTAATACTCATAATTTCAGTTCATTTCCAGGAGCATGGTGGCTTAAATAAAAAACATCAAACTTTCAGTTAATAAAAGAAAAAATTATGAATAATTGTCTAGAATCCATCTCAGGACAGTGTACCTTGGGGGTGGGTTGCGCTAAACCCACGATGGCCTGTCTTTCTGGCGTGGTGGCCACTGAGCTCATCTCCAGGTTGTGGGGATCCAGTTGCGTGACGGTGGTGAAGAAAGGAGGCCCGGGCAGCGAGGATCCCGGGAAGTGGGTCGAGGAGCCGTTCACCTCTTTATGGCCCCGGAAATAAAGGGCGACTTGTTTGCGGATGGTGGACGTCCTGGGCCCCCTTTCATGCTGGACGGCTGTGAAGTGGGACAGCGAACACACAGAGTTCAAGGAATAGTTTCTGAAAGAGTGAATTGCCTTCTTTTTAAAACAAATCTCATTTGCATTCATTGACAGTGCCTGTTAAAGGTGGCTTGTTTTATTTAGGCGTAAAGTTAAGAACTAAAACAAAACAAATAATCAGGTTTCACTTGGTGGGTCAGAGCATAGCCCAAATACTAATGTGGCTTTAGGCAGAATTTCTTTAGGGCCCCACTTTCCGTTAATGCCCATGACCCAACAAACCCCATCATCAGAGTTTAAGAAAATTTTGGTGGAGTCATGAAGGCAGATTACAGTTTATTTGGAAATGTGCAATAATTTGTTGAGATTTATTAACAAACAGTTGCAGTGTGTGTGAAATGTGACCCCAGCTCAGACATAAGCAGCAGAAAAGGGTTAAACTGGTAACATTAATAGTTACACAACTTTGTAGCTAATAACATTTACATAGGTATGTAACTAATAAGATTGTTTATTGCTTATTTGCAACCAGTACATTTTCTAAATTTTGAAAAATGAAATACATTTTGATTTTTTACAATCTGAAATCTTAAAATCTCAATAAAAATAACTTAATTTATAAGTGAGGCAGGATACAAAACACTGCATGTAAAAAATTAATAAAATCTAAAAATTAAATTAATAAAGAATATTATTAAGACTGTAAAATATACAGGGATGGCCACAGATCCCCCATCCCCCCACAACCCATTTGAAGGCGCCATTGCAGCAAAGAAGTTCAAGCAATTAACTTATATTGACAGCTGCACCACGCTGCAACCAACGTCCCCTTCAAAACAAGCAAATAGCAGGTAATTATCAGCTTCTTTGCAGCTTTCATTAACAGCTTTGATAAACTTTTTCACCTCGGAACCAAACGCCACAGCATGGCGTGTCCATAGTCAGAGCCATAATTAAATCCAGCCCATTTACCGTCTTTATTCATGTTCACTTCCAAACACTTTTTCAAACGACAAGCTCGGCATTGGTTCCTGTGAGTTTTGTCAACGGGACAGCCACCCTGCACAGACACAAAAGGAAAATAGGGGGGTCAATAAGAAAAAAGAGATTTATAACGAAATCCTCCTGCTATTATCATCCTGGGAGGCAAATCTCCAGGTAAAAGATCGTGCTATTATCTTGTAGTTATGAACCCCGCTCCCCTGCGGCTCTAGTGCGGCCTCATCCACATGGATAAGTACTCGATCCCGCCCTCTGCCGCCTTAAATCCTCGCCTGGGAATCATCACATTAGATTGGATTACACCTGATATATTGGAGCTGCGCTGTCTTTAGGCCGGTACTTAATGGTGCAGGCGTGACACAATTAGGCTCATCAAGGAAGATTTAACACAGCGACCAAAACAAGGAAAGAGGAAGACACAGAAAGATCCGTGCGTAAAATGCGCATTCCGTGCGTAATTGTAAAAACGTGTTTTTTTGGGATAGAAACAATCCTCTATTTATATCAGAAGAGGATGCTGGTGTAGCAACAATTGCTTACTATTTGATTAAAATAAAAATAAAAATATGTATAACTGATTGTGCAGGCGAGGCATTTTTCCGTCTTGTTTAGATAAAAAACTAGTTAGGCTAGTTTTAATAGAGCAAATCAATTGAATTCACAATTTAATAGGGTTCTGACAGGCCTCCTCACCTGTGAGCCCGACTTGCACACATAGGTTCGGTTCCTCCGGATGCTCCTCTTGAAGAATCCCGAGCAGCCGTCGCATGCGTAAACACCGTAGTGTTTCCCTGAGCTGCGATCGCCGCACACTTTGCAGGGGATGTCCAGAATCCGACCTTCGAGATGACAAAATGTCAGTTGGACAACACGCGAAATCAAAATTCACTCAAGTTAGCTGTAAAATAATATAATATGCTGGTAAAGTATGTGGTTTAATCCATTGGATTCATATTTGAATTGGTAATATTATTTAAACTTTGATGATGCGGTGATATTAACTTTTTAAATGACACCGGTGCAAAAGATTAATTGTCCAACGAATGACTAATTTTTGGTCACACATGAACGCATGCCCCTTTCTTCCCCCAACCATGACCATGGAAATTCATTGGGGCATATTTCGGGAATAAAGTCCGGTGGGAAGCGTCATATCTGAGCTCCCTAAAACAAAAGCCCGAGGGCGCACAATGGAGACATTAGGGGAAAGTGTTAACTTAATGATTTTCCCCCATTGAACCTCGTCTGACTGCCTGGATCTCGACAAGCTGCGAACTCCTCTTGATAATGGGACTCGACAGCTGCTTTATCCCGCAGGTCTATAGGCCCCAGGATTAGGGAGTGACACTGCACTGCGAGAATAATGCGCACCAACTCGTTTCACCAACTCAAATGAAGTGTATGTAAATCGACCTCAGTGTAGATGAAAAAAATGTGATTTTTTTGTGAAGATTTTGTATTCAAATCTGTTGAAAAAGAACTATATTTGTATGCATATGAGGGGGCTTTTTTCTCGCTTTAGAGGGAAAAGCCGTCTATGTAATTACACTGACGTTTTGCCACCTGCTTATTGATTCACCAGTGACCCGTCAAAAAGGGTAGCATGGGAATAACTGCTCGGCAGCAAAAACAGTGACTTCAGGGAAGAGTTATACGACTTCAATTGGCTGATTATTCAGAATCAGGTCTATAGGCCACTACCATCCCATCCACCTTTAAATGTTGCATTGAAAAGTTTATTTTATATAGGCCTATATATTTTTCTTAATTATATATATATATATATATATAATATATATATATATATATATATATATATATATATATACAGAAACAAAAAAACTATATATACATATCAATGATAATGAAAATGATATCGTTTTTCAAAAAAATGACTAAATGCTGAGTTTGATTGAATTCAAGTTTTTGAATTAAAGAAGAGCGATTTTTTCCAACGTTACAAAACCCCAAAAACAAATATTAAACTGCGGATTATGACTGTGAATTAAATAAATCGGCGCGAATTTTGTTGTGGAAAAGGGGGGACTGAATTTAACTTCCCACCATAGGGGTTCAATGCGTTTCCATTGTGTGCAGTAATTGCTTGAAAATATATGGCATATGCTATTTACGTAATAACCATCAGGGCGAGACGCTGCTAATAAAAAAGGGACTGTGTTTCTGGAGAATATAACGTTTGATTAAGGGTGGAGGAAGTGATTCCCCATTACATTTAAACACTCCGATTTAAAAACGTGTTTAGTAGCTGCAGCAATTAATGACAAATAAAAAAATACCTTTACATGTAAATTTGTCGGAAATCCGATACCAGTTGTTGTAGAAATATAATTGATTTGGTCTTTTTAACGTTCACAGTGTTCATTTCTGCATTTTATTCATATTGGCATTTTGCAGTGATATTTACAAAAGTTACCGAGCGCATAAATGTGCCACTCTAAAACAATCACATGTAAGGTTAACTCATTTTACGATAAGTAAGTAATCTGAGCACAATTTAAAAGGATAATTTAGATAATATCAGGAATTTGTTAAAACAAGGTTAAATCAAAGAGATTATTTTGGCCAAAACTAAATACTTGACAAGAACAAAATTGCCTTACTTTGTTGCGGGGTTTTAATATTTTATTTGGCAGCAGCTTTCACGAAATGCAATTGCAGGCAACAAGTGGTATCAAGTAGGGTGCAGTATTCTATCTATTTTGGTGTATTTCATTTGAAAAAGAAGAAGACAAACACTTGACGCGTGATAAACAGCACTTCTGAATCAAACACGTCACATATTTTTTATGGTAATCGGAAATAAACTCAATTTATAGTGAAAATGAAACTATATGTGCAGAAACTTATTTTCATATAAAAACTATAGGTCAGAGAAAGGCCCTGCTTAGATGGCTGAATATAGTTGAGGAACATCAGGAGATGGATGAGGGAAACTTACTTGATTTGACGTTCAGAATATCCAAACAGCCACTTGTTGAACCGGCGGGTTTGCTCATCATGGATCCTCAGGTCTTTTTACAGTCTCTGGAGGAAAATGTTCCTTTTTTATTTTCTATTATATGAGTAGGCCAAGAAAACCTTTGAAGCAGAAGCGGCGAGTCTTGTTGTGTCTTGTTTCTCAGTAGTTAAAAAGTCCAGTTACCAACTTAACAGAGACGCAGGCTTTGGTAGAGAGCTCCAAATGAAAACTTTGCGCCTGAGCTTTATCTCAGCACTTCTGTCTCCATCACAGCCGGACTGGAGCCAAGGCATGCAGAAGAGACACAATCGGGTATCGGTGACAGCAGCGCTCCGGCAGGTCGGTGCGCACCAGCCGGTGCGTAAAGTTGGACGTGTGCGGAGGAAAGAAACCGCTGCCTGCGGCGGATCCCACGGGGCGCCGAAGCCGCTGGAGAAACAAAAAAAGCGCAATTTTCGCTAAAATTACAAATGAAAACGTGTTAAACACACCGGGACGCGATGTGACTTTGTGCTGCGAGTTCCCCTGAATAGGCGTCGGTAATATTTATGAGAAGTGTCGGGCGGGGGAGGGGGTGGGAGGCTGGAGGGTGGAGAGCTCCACTTCCTTCATCCACTTGGCTTTCTACACCAAACTCCAGCCTGACGTCACCGGGAGTGTGATGGTGTGTGTGTTTATATATGTTTGAGTGTGTGGCAGGGAAGAAGATGTAAAATCCCTGGGGGAAAATGTGCTGCATAAATACTTTTTACACATTTAAAATAGGAGTTTAGCTATTTTCTTCCAAATTTCTGAAATGACCCGAAAGCTAACCTTTTCGAAATAACTATTTCTTCATGATTTCGGGAGGAAAAAGCCAAAGTACGTCTCCAAAGTGCACAGTGACAGTATTTGAAGCTTCCCTTTCGAGAACTTTCTATATTTTCAGGGATGCTGAGTTATGCTGTCCAACAAACAGCGTTATGTGCGTGAGTTGTTGAAGTTCAGACATTTGCAGCATGACCTCCTTTAAAGGAGAATAACATATAGCTACGCATTTCGGAAGAGTTCAGTCCATGGAAACTGAAAAGAAAAGTTGTTTAATGCTAAAGAAATGACCTAATCAATAAAATTAAAAAAACATCCACACGTCGTATTCACCCCCTCTCCCCCCTTTCTCTCTCACTAAGGGGTATTCCTCAGAGAGAGGGCGGGTGTCCATGTATGCACCGCTTCTCTCTCGTTCAAGCCTTTGTGAGCTTCACTGCCTACAGTGGGGTTTTCAGCCTGTTACATTTGTTTAAGCGGGATTTAGTTTCATTTTTTTCTATTTTTTTTCTTTACTTTTATGAAGTATTTACCATGTTGGCTACCGATCGATGCAGTCTGACGTTAAAATTCATTAGACCAGTTAAAAAAATCAGACAGTTAAAAAAATCATCCAGTCAAAAGCAATAAATCAACTTATTAAAATTAAATAAAATATAAAGGGGAATTTTGTCAACAATTTAAAACGTAATTAATTAATAATGTTAATATTATTATTAGCAATTTCTCTATATAAAAACAGCAAATATTAGGGTCTTAATCTGACACTTTCCTTTTTTGTCCTCTTTTAATAAGTTACACACTTTTTAAACCAAAAGAAAATGCGTTACTATCTAGTTAAAATTTGTTATAGAAAAAGTCTCAGACATCCATACAGTATTATTATTTTTTAACCCAAAACTATAATATATTCGTGCTGGCATGATTTATTACTATTGAATAATCTCTTATGCATTTTGTGATTTCAGAGACATACATTCCTATATAGCCACATGCTAATTCAAACTTGTTTTGAGATTAGTTTACAGTCCTCCGCTCCCAGTACCCCTTGCAGCCTCTGATGCGGTTCGGACCTCTAAATACCCGACTGATCCCGGGGCCTTCCGGACCGAAAGTCTGGGGGTCAGTGAGCGGCCCGCACGGAGGGACCCGACCTTGACAGCTTGCTGCGCTTTCGCCGGGTAACCTTGGAAATCCATATTCCGTTTTTTAATTGTGTCCATTCCCACGGTGCACCCAGGGCCATATGGACGCACAAAGTGTCGATCTAAGCGGACAGCGGTGAGGCGGAGAGGCGTAGTTAATTGCAATTAGCTATTGTTGCGTCGTCCAGCCTGCCTTTCAGCTGAACGGCTCTACTGCTTGAGCCCAACAAGGCCGACATGGAATCACCCTGATATTCCTTTGATTTGCCTTAAAGGACTCATGGATAGCTTTAGGTCTGAAATGCGTACTTAAAAGCCACATATGTCTTTTACAGAGATTACAAAAGCTACAAAGGAAAGTACATTAATTACAGCAAGAATCCATTTAATTGATCACTAAATTAGTCCAAATTAATAATTAGACATTTCAGTTGTTTGCTAAATGTGTCGCTATCAGATATGTGTGTGTGTGTGAGTGTGTGTGTGTGTGTGTGTGGGTGGGTTTGCCGTCGGGTGTGTGAATGCTGAATGTGTGACATAATCTCCTTAACTCGTCCTAATCCTCGTCATTCACTGATAGCCTTTACACAAATATAACCAACATCATGGTTGCCGGGGCTTCCCTCTTTCACTCTCCTTGTATTAGTGACTCCCTTCTCCTCCAGCAGTCAATGAAAACGGCACTAACAAAGGCCCGACTGGATTGTGTATCTGTTTTCTCTCTGGAGCTCTGCATCAGTATGCGGGTAGATACTTGACATACTATAGGATGGACTTTAACAACGAGTAAGAGTCCAGCAGAAGTCAGCGCAGAGCAAAGCTGAGAGACCACACGTGTGTGCTCATTAGGTGAATGAGTTTGAACCGTGAGAAAACAGCTTTAAAAACGTATAAAAGTCACCTGTTGAATATGAATAAGAGAATTTTGGAGATAATAAATCCCTTTTTTGTTTTCTACTTCAGACTTTTAACTTATTGTACATGCTTTGAAAACAACAAATTGAACTATAATACATACCATCATTCATATTTAGTTAAAATCTATCCGTTTATATTATAAATAAATAAAATAAATAAATAAATAAATTATATCTGCAATTGCAATGATAATATAGATTTTGATTAATCCCCACTTTTGTCACTCTTCTAATTCCATCATCACAATTTCCCCCTACCACTTTCTGCAAGCTTAAACATTTTGTTGACAGACATCTACATCAAGTTTGTGCATCAGGGGTAGTGGAAGCCCATCAAAGTGGCCAAATATATTGTTTGCATGTAGTGCATTAGTGCATATGCTTTGAAATATATTAATCAACAAAATTTTGCATCTAAGCGGTCCTTTGCGATTCCAATATTATAACCTTGATATTGTGGTGAAAATTGTGATTTAATGTACTGTATTTTGCAACTATCTAATAATAATACTCCATAGAAACAGTCTCACTCAAGGTCTCCTGTAAAATCACGGCCAGGTTTCGCAGTTCAGTTCTTGCTTTATCTAACATCTTTATTTGACGCTGCTGATCATGGTATTTTGATTCACAGCCTATAAGATATGGTCAAGCTGTTAATTTAGGTTATAGAGTGGTTTCACTTGTACTATTTTGGCACAACCTACAGTGTTTTTACCACTATGTTTTTGGCGCACCATGTGGGGTGCCACAGGGCTCAGTTCTCAGACCTATCCTATTCATCAATCCTCCTGTGACTCATAAAGAATCTGAATGCTGGTCAATTCAGCTTTATTATTCCTTTGAGTCCACTGAATAACATTAGCTGTCTTCTTGGTTGAATGCCTAATCAGTACCAAACAGTGGCAATTTAACAACTACCTACAGCTGAATTCACACAGGAATAAAACTCTTATTATTGCCAATGAATATTAACAATCTGCAATCAAGCAACACCTTAGCGCATTAAGCTCAGCTGTTCGGTCATGCCTCAAAAATCTTGATGTTAGTTTTTGACTCTGTTGTGTCTTTGCAAACAGTTGACAAAATAATGATTCTTACAACAAAAAAACATCTCTAAGTTTTGAAGTCTTGTCCCAAAAACTGAGCTGGAGATGAATCATTCAGACATTGATCTCTTCAACAACTGGACAATTTTAATGGCTTTTTTAGATGATAAACTAACAAGGAGACTGACTGACAGTCCAGAGCACTGCTATAAGGCTTTTGAAGAAAACAGCTGTAAATGTACAAAGTCCATGTCAAATAAACCTATTCTAAAGCCCTAGCCGTTCAGCCTCGGTTTATATCTCCTAGAGCTTCATATCTCCTCTTGAAGCCTGAGATCATCTGGTCAGAGGTTATTAGTAGCACCACGGATGCATTTTAAGACTTAGATTTTAAGACATAGATCTTTTAAAGTTGCATCCCCCAGGTCACAAAATGCCTTGCTATGTTTCCTATGAATCTTTTTAGAAGCAGTTATAGACTTTTTGTTTTGTTTTAACAGGTTTTTAATTAGTGAGAGCTTGATTTTATCATTTGTATTATGTTATGAATGGTTTTGTTTTTAGGACACCTTTCATGTGTTTTTATTTGTTTTTTCTATTTGCCTATCTGTGAAGCAGTATAGCTTTTTTTACCCGTGAAACGTGGTGTATAAAAAAACTTTATTTACTTACCATTTTGGATAATTTCTGCTAATAGAAATCACCACCCAGGGACTATAATTTAACCGCCTTTTTGGCACTGCTATCACTGGCCAGGCCCCTAACCAACCAGGCGTAGGCCAATTGGCTCTAAGGAGAAGTCACTAAGCTCCAGAGGACAAATAAAAGAGAGAATTAAAGCCCAGGGGCTTATGCAGCCCTGCATCTTTTCAGAGCGGCCAGGGAGATCTTAGTATCTCATCTTGCAGACTCTGCAACCTGTAGATTGTCCAAACAACAGACCAAGGATTTTTCAGCACGTGAAAACGTACAGATCCTAATCAAAACTATGTTTTAAGACTTCCCCAATGTTAAATTGTCTAATATATATGTTCCTTTTCAAATGAGAAGAAAATAATCCAGCCTTATTTCAGCACCATGGACAGTTCTACAAAAGGAGTAATTAGATGGTTGCAGATTACCTGTTGCTTCTTAAACGGCGAATTATCTGCGTGGCAATGAGTGTTAATCAGGTTTAGATTTCCAAAATGCTGGACCTGTCTGAATGACATGATTTTTAGTGCACATTTTTTTGTTTTTCCTTCAATTAATAAGTAACAAAGTTCTGAAGTCTATAAAAAGGTAATAAAAAGAGGGATCAAATTAGAATGTGTGAGGATGAGTTGGTTAATTGTAGTGAAGGGTATTTGTTATCCAGTGTAATGTCTCACATGGCCAAAGTCCACTTAATACATCACAGTTGCATTGCATGTTGTATAAAAGATAGACATACGATAGAACAGTGAACTTATTTGCATTTGGTCCAACAGGTGCACATATTAACTGTCTCATAATCTCCTAATAGTGCTGTTTATTTCTCTTTTCAAAGACCAACCAACATGTTGATTTAACTGTAATTTCAGTTAATTGTGTGTCTTTTAATTGTGTCCATTTAGCATGTTTTGGGACTTCAATGGCATTAGGCTTGCAATTTCAGCCAAAATTGCCTGTATTTTTTGGTGTCCAAACCACAGAGCAATAGAAAAAATAAATAAACAAGCTAAAATTTCAAAATACATTATTTGATGAGTGGCCTTTATTTCATAGGACCTTTGCAGCTACAGTGAATCATGTATGTGATTTGCAAAATAACTGTCTCGGTACCTGCTTCTGGTTACATGGATTGTTTTTATCAGACAACCCCTTTAATTTAAGTTTTTGACTCCAGTCTTTTTAATTAATTATTTTTAAGATATACATTGACTGTTCCAAACTGTGCATGTCAATTGTTCTGTTTTTGGTGTGTAGTTATTTGTATTTAATATTACAAAAGTGTATAAACATTTATATATACTTAATAGCATTTAGATTTTGCTTTCTTTATTTTATTCATTGTGTAATATATACATTTTGATTAATACTTTGAGTCTAGAGCTGAGTATGTCTAGCTATATTTTAGTTTATGTCTTTTTATCTTGCTTTGGTGAAAGCTATTATAAAAACTCCTCGGGCTTTTTATATCACAAGTAATTGTTTTTGTAGTTTCTTAAAATAAATTAAACTGAACTTAGGTTCTGAGCTTTCATTTTCACTTCAACACACATAGGTTTTTTCAATTTACTCACAGCTTACAAAGATACTGCTGCAAAGAAAATATACTTATTATAAGTTGACTTGATCATTACCATCTTTTAATCTGATTAATTTCTAATAAACAAAAATTACAAGCAGCTGGACACAAAGTGGATCAAAGTGGAGCATATCTGTCTTTATATGTGAGAAGTCAAAACACTGGATTTTTTTCCAGCCTTTAGCTGCAATTAATTACTTCATCCAAACACATTTGTAGTAATTCATTTCAATCTTTTATGTGTTTAATGAGTCTATTTATTGACATTAAACACAGCATCAAGCATTCAAAATATAATTTGTGCATCAATAATTCTAACATTGACCTTAAATGATTAAGAGGATGTTTTGGGGCCCGTTTGCAGGTTATTTTCTCTTTATATCGGGCATCAGTGATTAATTTTTTTCAATAACATAAATAATTTAAGCTAGCCTACTACTGTTAGCTAATAAAGGAAATAGAATTATTTATTGTTACTGTATAACAAGGTATAATGAAATTAGGACAGAGACTCTGCACTTCATTGCATTTCAAATTAGTAAAATATGAAATATAGTAAAATCTGATTTAGGCAGGTACTTATCAGTCTGATAGCCCAGGCGAAGAAGCTGTTTTTGAGTCTTTTTGTTTTGCACTTAATAGCTCTTTATCAAAACCTTACAGAAGGTCAATTTAGTAAAGCAGCCTCAATAATAAACAGTGGAAAGCTAATTATTTTGTTCTTTGAAATGTACAGCATATCAGTCTGCACGACTTTTATTTAGAGCCAACAGGTGATAATCTATCAAGTGTTTTAAAGGCTTCACTCACACACACAGTTTGTGTTGTAAGTCTTTGTACTGTTAGAAACATCTTAAATTTTATATCTAAACACACATTCTCTCACTATCATCAATTCACTGCAGGGAATCATGTGTCACCCTCTGCAGTGCAGTTCAGGTCTTGTCCCGCCTGTGCATGCATTCACACTGACCAGCACATTATTCACCCCCCCACAAACCCGGGCCCAGAACCCAAACCCAGAAACCCACAGGTCGGTGCGGTGCTTCTGTTGGACGCTCTGAGAAGTCTATTTGGGGCAAATTGTCAGTGAGAAACTTCCGCTCGAACTGCCTTGGACAAAACTGGCTGTTGGGGAGGGCAAATCCTGCTGCATGAGGGTGGGGGGGAAAATGGGGGGCGAATGTGTTGATGTGCGGCCGGTGGCTGGGGAGGGACAATGGACGGATTAGTCAGTCCCCTGGCTGACTGATTTGAGATGGCTCCTCTCAGCCTCTCGCCGTGGGGAGTCCCATTGTCCAGGTTCTGATTCCCACTTCTCACAAACTCCAAACAAAAGTCAATCTCTTTCTCAAGGGATGGGGGGTGGAGGGAAGCATGGGGGTGTGGAATATCGACCCATGTTTCTGCAGGGGAAAGTGACTCAAAAACTTGCTTGCGAGGGACCATTGGCTCTCTAACTCCTCTTCCACTTTTCATGTGGCTTTATTCTCCTCACTGCCTTCATCCACTCCATTTGTCTCTACTGACCAGAGGTGGTGGTGAGGGAGAATAGCCAGTATGAATTAAATTGTACTCGAGTGGGACTGGGGGCACCTGTTGGAGGCTTAGGACCGGCTTTGCAGCCGCAGTCATTAATATTAAAATATACAGAGATGCCATCACGAGCTGGTCTGAAATCGGTCTGATGTCGCCCCTGGGTTCCCTCTCTGGATGGTCCACGGCTTTCAGCGCCTGGTGAAGAGCTTTGTTTACGTGCTTCTGTCTTCTCTCTTTCTTTTCCCTCTTGCTGAAAAGGCTCGTTAACAAATTATGACAGCTGAGTAGAGGGGCTTAGGCTGCTCACGCTGCAAAGACAAACATGTAAGAGCCAAGGACTCCGCTATGTGATCTGTGTATCTACAGTTCATTTAATATTCTGCCTGTGGTGTGTGAAAGTGTGAAGATTTGGCACAGTTGAAAAGTTTCAGTCATGCAGAGGTGACTGGAGTCTATAAAAATTTCAAAGCCTCCCTCCCTACACTGAAGTCATCGGCACGACAAACATAGAACAGATACCCAAACTGCTTTCATATAATTTTATATCATTTCCTTTAGATTTCTTGTATTTTCTGAGGCTTTAAAACTCAACTCAGCATAACATTTATTTAAAATCAGAGAAGGATAACCAGAGCAAACAGGAAATATAGTTTCCAAAATGGTTATTTTATTTGTTAAGTGAAAAAGTGGTAGTGTATCATAAATTACTACCAGACCCATAGAATCAAAAGATCAAGAAATCACCTGTCTGACAACATGAAAAGGCTGAAAGTTCTCAAAAACCAACACATCATCCTGATCTAAGGAAAATCAAGAACTGAAAAAAAACAAAGTAATTGACATCTATCAGTCTGGAAACAAACTGAACAGGGGTGTATCTTCTTAGATGTGGCAGCCCACCAAAATACTCCAAGCGCATCTGAACAACTCATCCTTGAGGTCACAAAAGAGCCAAGAAAAACAATGCACTGCTGGCCTCATTTGCCTCAGTTAAGGTCGGCATTTTTGATTACTTCCATGAAGACACCGTTCATGGAACTAAATATGGATGTTGCTGTCTGTGTATCATTTTTAAGTTGTTGAGCATAGGGAGCCGACAATATTATGATCACAAGACAAAGAAAGATAAGAAAAAAAAGAGCACTGACGTAAAATGCTTTGAAAACCACCAGATATGTATCTGCTTCCACAAATTCAGATTTTTTGGGAGTTAAAAAAATTGGAATTGGGGTATTCAGGCTGCCATGAAAATGTCTTATGGGCAAAAGATAAACAGATTTGAGCCACATTTGCCTGTTGTGTGAACGTAACCTAGGTTAGGGTGTTGTCTGTGTTGAGTCCTTTCTTCCCTTATCCTGCTCAGCTCTCTCTCACAGCTGCTCAGCATTGCCCTGGTTAGACTCACCTGGCCCCAATGTCATTGATCACACCTCTTCTGTATATAAGCATCCTGGTTTTCATTGTTCATTGCTGGTTCCTTCAGTTAACCTACCTGTGTCCCATGCCCCTATTTGTATGGATTTTGGATATTGTTCACAGACTACAGCTCAGTTTTTAATGCGAGTATTTCCTTCGTTCAAATCATCGTCTCATCTCTCTATGCAGCTCAAACCCAATTTCTTGATATTCAGCCCGCAGGCAGCATGAATAAAAATGACCAAACGTGACGTTAACAGTGGTACCCCACATGGATGCATATGAATACCCCTGCTGTACACCCTGTTCACCTCACTGCCATACAGTCAAACATAAACATCAATAAATTTGCTGTTGACCCCTTCAACATTGGGTGCACATCTGACGGTGATCACTCCTTCTGCAGAAATAAGATAAGAGCCCCGTTGTCATGGTGCCAGGAGAAAAACCTGCTGCTCAACAGCAAGACCAAGAGCTCAAAGTTAACTGCAGGAAAATGCAAGGACAATGGCACACTCAGGTTTACACAGAGAGAGAGAGTCAGGTCAGGCTGAATATGGTAACATAAATGAGCAAGGCAAACTCTGTTCTGACTGAGGAGATTTTGCATGGGCTAGAGCCAATTTAATATACCAATATTATTTCGACAATTTTAAGTTTATTTTTTCATTGAAAACACTTTTTATAATACATTTCCAATGTTCTGTTTTTATTTGCTTATTTTGATCGCTGATTGCCTTTCACTTTTTTATTATATTTTTTGTGCAATATTGAGGAACCTGAGCTCAAGAATTCAACTGCTTGCGTAGAATGTACTTTTTTTTACTAAAAATGGAGAGTTGGAGAAGCTGAGAAACTTATCTTGAACAGCAAAATAAATATAAATGAATCAAGCTGCAAAGCAATGACAGTGATGGTCACAGAAAGTCAAGAAAGCAATACAATATGAGAAACACTAACAACACAAAAAATGGTGCTTCATGTTTAATAGATTTCAAGCACACACACTATGCACACTGTGTGGACACTAAGTCAATAATTAACACAGATTAACCTGAAAGTGGCTGTCTTCTGCAGCTATTCACCTGGAGTCGCTCTGGTGGTCATTCTGCTGTTCATCCAGCTCTGTTCAGCTGTCAGTCTTTCCTCCGGCCTGTTTCTCCCAATGTTTCCCCGCTGACTCCACAGGTCAGGTTCAACGGTGCCGATCTGAGGTCACTGCTTCCTCTCGTCATTAACCCTGCAGGAGAGGCCCTGTCAACAGGTGCCTCACACTGACCTTAAAGCTCTTCATACATAAACAGACATCAAGACAGCAGGAGAACTGGAGATTCACTGATGGAATCAGAGCTTAAAGCTGGAATGGTTTTCATTTTTTTTTGTTGATGAATGTGTGTGTTGCCTGTTGAGTTTTATGCCTATGCATGGTAGACATGTTATAATGTTTGTTTCATTCAGGTCAAAACATAACTCTGACATGTGAAAGCAGAGATCTTATGACTGGAAATTCCAAATAAACAAGTCAATAAATACCAAACATAAATACCAAAACCTGAGTTCAAATGTTTACTCTTATTATGAGTGGGTTCACTTCTTCAAACCGACATGGACAATGCTTGAATGAGCGAGCAGCATGGTGTCTAACATTTTTATAGCTCTCTGTCTACGTCAGTTAAAATAATATTTGTTCGTTTAAAAGACTATGTTCCTCAGACTGACATCAGCATCATAAAATAGGAATTAGGAATGAGTAACATAAAATAATTTCAGATATACAATGCCTTCAAAACATCCCATGGTAGAAAATTGGTCATTCAGTGATAATAACAATAAACTGTAATTGATGATGGTTGTAATTGTTACTTATAATGTTCAAACGTTTTACACCACTACTTGTAATTGTTGCAGTGAAGTACTAAAAGTGAAGTACAAAATCTAGAAGTCTAATAAGATAATGGATAAATTGTTCAAATTATGCAAAAACAAACCATTTACGATAATTTGGTAACCTGTGCAAATAATAAGCAGGAATTTAAACAGCTTATTGTATTTGTTAGGAGCAGTTTATAGAACACCTGCTGGGAGGAACGATATATAGTAACTCTTGTAGAGGCAAAAGATTGTGTTGTACTGTATTATTTCTAGTGTTGCTTATCTCATGAATACCAGAAAATATTATAACAAAGATTTAAAGTCTGTATCACTGATCTCTCCTTGGAAGACCAGTACATCCATCCATTTATTGTATATACCTGCTTATCCTTCCAGGGTCATGGGGGCTGGTGCCTATCTTCAGCTGTCAGTGGGTGAGAGGGGGTTGCACCCTAGACAGGTCGCCAGCCTCACTTATACATAAGAGCAATTTATAGTAGCCAATAAAAGTAATAGTGATGTTTGTGGACATTAAAAAGAAGCCATAGAACCCTGAGAGAACCCACTCATGCACAGGCAGAACATGCAAACTCCATATAGAAAGAGCCCTGGCCAGGATTCACATCCAAGAGCTTCTTGCTGCAGGGCAGCAGCCCCATTAAGCAGCAAATTATTAAATCATTAACACAACAAAATTACAAACATATTCTTCCATTAAATAGTGGTGAAGGACAAAGTGTTAACCTATCATGAAAACAGACAATCATTCATTAATAACAGATAATCATTAATTAATTTAAATTCATTAATTACTTTATGAGCTCCTTTGACATGTTTGAGCCTGAAACTATTTTGAAATGGAGGAATATGAATAGGCTGTCAACACTTTTGGCCACTGTCCACTGGGCTGGTCGAGAACCCAAATTCATTTTACCATCATGCTCAGTAAGGAAAACCGTAAAAATAAAACAAAAAACCCCTCCAAAACAACCACTCTAGGTGGATTTGGTGTGAAAAAGCAATAATATGTGAAAAAGTGTCTCATGTTCACTACTAGGTATGGGGGAGGATCTGTGATGCTGGGGATCTGTTTCTCTTCTCTCCTCTCATGGCCTTGTAAGTCATGCAAGAGTGCCTGGCGGCATACCTGACTTTCTGAAATACCAGAAAAATACCAGAAAAATCTGCTGGCCAACTAAAAATAGGTCAAAAATAGGTCAGCAGAGTACTCCTCGTCTTCCGCTTCATCCGGGACCGGGTCGCGGGGGCAGCAGACTCAGTAGAGACACCCAGACGTCCCTCTCCCCAGACACCTCCTCCAGCTCCTCCGGGGGGAGCCCAAGGTGTTCCTAGGCCAGCCGAGAGACATAGTCCCTCCAGCGTGTCCTGGGCCGTCCCCTGGGCCTCCTGCCGGTGGGACTTGCCTGGAACACCTCCCGGGGGAGGTGTCCAGAAGGTATCCGGTATAGATGCTCGAGCCACCTCAACTGGCTCCTCTCGATGTGGAGGAGCAGCGGCTATACTCCGGGCTCCTCCCGGATGGCCAAGCTCCTCACCCTATCTCTAAAGGAGTGCCCGACCACCCTATGGAGAAAGCTCATTCCACCCTCTTGTATCCGGGATTTCGTTCTTTCGGTCATGACCCAAAGTTCATGGCCATAGGTGAGGTTAGGAACTGGGTTCCTGTGCGTGGCTGGGTTCCTGTTCATGGAGGTGAGGGTAGTAACAAAACACGTGTGGACCGGTTAGACAAACTCCCATGAACTCCCGAGTACCTGGCAGAGGGTGTAGAGCTGGTCCAGTGTTCCACAGCCGGGTCGCAAACCACACTGCTCCTCCTGAAGCCGAGGTTCGACAATCGGCCGGACTTTCCTCTCCAATACCCTGGCATAGGCCTTACCAGGGAGGCTGAGGAGTGTGATTCCCCTATAGTTGGAACACCCCCTCCGGTCACCCTTATGAAGGGGGACCACCACCCCACTCTGCCAGTCCAGAGGCACTGTCCCCGACCGCCACGCAATTTTGCAGAGGCATGTCAACCATGACAGCCCCACATCATCCATAGACTTGAGGTACTTAGGGTGGATCTCATTCACCCCTGAAGCCCTACCGCTGTGGAGCTTTTTAACCACCTCGATGACTTCAGCCTGGGTGATGAAAGAGTCTAACCCCGAGTCCCCAGCCTCTGCATCCACCAGGGAATGCGTGACGGCAGGATTGAGGAGCTCGAAGTACTCCTTCCACCGCCTGATAATGTGTTGGCGAAGCAGTGCTTCCCCCTCCTGAGGCGCCGGACGGTTTGCCTAAACACTTCGAGGCCAAGCGGCAGTCCTTCTGCATGGCCTCGCCGAACTCCTCTCAGGCCCGAGTTTTTGCCTCTGCTACAACCTGGGCTGCGGCACACTTGGCTTTACGGTACCCGTCAGCTGCCTCAGGAGTCCCACAAGCCAACCACAGCTGATACGACTCCTTCTTCAGCATGACTAGCACAGACGTACAATAATGAAACACCACTCGGATTCAGATCAGGGAGGCCCTTCCTCCCAGTCACGCCTCTCTAGGTGTCACTGTTGTTTCCCACATGGGGGTTGAAGTCCCCCAGCAGAATAATGTAGTCCCCAGGAAGTGCACTTTCCAGTACCCCTGACAGGGATGCCAAGAAGGCTGGGTACTCCGCACTACCGCTCGGCCCATTGGCCGAAAAGACAGTCAGAGACCTGTCCCCGACCCGAAGGCGCAGGGATGTGACCCTCTCATCCACTGGGGTAAACCCCAACATGAAATGGCTGAGCTGAGGGGCAACAAGCAAACCCACCCCAGCTCGCCGCCTCTCCCTGCGGGCCACTCCAGAGTAGAAGAGAGTCCAGCCTCTCTCGAGGAGCTGGGTTCCTGTGCGTGGAGGTGAGCCTGACTATTTCTAGTCGATATCTCTCGACCTCCCGCACAAGCTCAGGCTCGTTTCCCCCAGCGAGGTTTCAAGGTCTCCAACTTCATCCGCTGCCCAATCCTCTTAGCACCGGTCACTCGTGGTCCCCCCTGCAGGTGGTGGGCCCACTGGGGGATGGCCCAGGCCTGGCTCCAGGGTGGGACCCCGGCTCTCACATGCCTTGATTTTTTGGTTCTCATGAAGGCGTCTTAACCTGCTTTTTGTCTGACCTGTCACCCAGAGCCTGTTTGCTATGGGGACCCTACAAGGGGCATTTAAGCCCCGGACAACATTTCTTCTCCACTTATTAAATCCACCCAACATATTTTTTTTCAGTGTAAAATTATACTGAAAGATAATGTGAAGACTTTCTTTACACATTGTTTTACATCTATACCAGAAATTTGTTCTGTGATGTTTTGTTTAGGAATGAGTCAAAATGACTAAGAAACATAAAATTTACATTTATGGTGGAAGTTTTATTGAAAATTATCATACTAAAAGTGACAATCTGTGGACATGTAAGAAACAGATTGCACATCACGTAAAGGCCTTTCATACCTCATACAGGCTTTTTGGTACCTTTGGATATATAAAGAGTTGGACTGATGAAAGCAGCTGGGCGACATGGGGGTCCTTTAGAAACACCCAAATAATAACGAGGGCAAAGAGGCACTTATTTTTTTCTCATATTCACATTTTAACTTAATCATCTACCCTACCACCACCCAACACCGCAATGCTTTCCCATCCTCAGATTCCCTTAAAGTTGCAGATGCTCACCATTCCACAATACCCAGATGCTGTCCTTTGGCCCTTTACCCCCTCCCTCATCCCAGAGCTATCATTCATAACCTTTCTGTAGAACTGGGAGTGAAAGAGGTTGGATAAGGGAGAGAGAGGGGGAGTGGAGAGCAACACGGCAGCTTATTTAGAAGACTTCCTTTATTGGAACATGTGCAAGCAGTTCACTCACAAAGAACCTAAATAGGATATTTTCTGTTCCCTATAGTTGCTTTCCCCTTTTAAGTGCCGAGGCAAAAAAAGTAAGTTTACAACTCCCTCCTCAATGGGGGCTCTTCACTCTCAGGTTGCGGGGACCTGAGTGACCTAGGAAAGTTAATTAGGAGGCGAACAAAGAGCGAGCCGGAGCAGAATGCCTCGCCTCTCCTCCAGCCAAAGATGTCATCCATTAATTAGGAAAATCTTTAAGGTGGCCTTATTGAATTTACAGAAAGCCCTGTGGTTGGCGGGCAACAGTTTTTTGATCAAGCCTTGACTCAAACAATGCCTTTCTGGGGGTTAAGAAAGACGAAGAAGGGAGGAGATTGGTGGTAGAAGAAGAGGAAAAGGGGGGAGAAAAAGAAACGTATGGGTTCGCAGAGCAGTACAGTTTAATGGGGGGGGTGTCTGCTGATTGTGACAGCTCAGATTCACATGGGTATGGGGGGCATAGTTTGGGAATGATGTCATGCAAAGGCAACTTAGGGGCTTGGGAAGTAAGAAGGAGGGGGTGCCAAGCTTGAGCCACAGGGGCCACTCAAAGTTAACATCGCTGCCTGCATCTGGGCCAAATCCTTTTCTTTGGCCCAGGAGAGGCTTCCATGCACATCGAGTCCTCCGCCACTCCTCCAAATTCTCTCCCCTGTTCACAAATCACGGCTTACGTTAAAGCTAAACTGACGAGCTAACTGCCTATTCAATCCCGGCTCTCTTTGAATAAAATACCTAAAAGGAAGGTCCTGCACAGTTAGAAATTAGCACTTAAATCTGATACTTTTTCTAGTCTAAGTAATAATGTGCATTTCAACCCAAATGGAAAGAAGCTGCATGAAAACATGTTTACATCTCCATCTTCAGCTTATTGTGGGATGTAAGAGTAAAAATCTTTCTAACCCAAACTTTACATTTAGACATGAAAAATGTTGGGAGATGTCTGACTGACACAACTGTCTCAGTCGTCTCAACTGCTTTTTCAATTATTCGGTTATCGTTGCTCTTAATCATTATGAGAAATATGAGACAAATATGTATAAAGTTTTTCATAAAAAATGCAAAACATCACCATGAACATACCATCCCACTGTGAAACATGGTGGTTGTGGTATCATGCTGTGGAGATACATGTCTTCTGCTTCATTGTGTAGTTTGCATTAAAAACATACCAACCCACTAAAAATACGGCAAAAAAACCTGAACTTGTGGCGGACAATATATTATCAGCACGTGTTTTCTAAAAACTTAATGAATTTAGTTCCCACTTTTAAGTGTTTTATTTTTCCTTGAAAATAGCGATTTGGATATGATTTATTTCAATTACTTAAAATAAATGTATACAGACAGACATGGTTTAAATTTAACTTTATCTGAATTTTGTTTAGCTGCCTTTTCTGCATGAAAATGGGATTCTCTTAAACTTTGAAGTATATGAGAATATACTTTATTATGACTGCACTTAAACAAGAAAGATTAATCTTGGTTTACTCATTAAACAAAATATATACTTCTTGTTACCATCTACAAGTTTCTGATATCAGTGCGTTGAAACATTTTTCCCTGCTCCTCACTTTCAGCTGTGAGATGTTTTGAGATTTTTTGCAGTTACATCGTTTGAAATCATCTCACACCATCTTGATAAGATCATAATTATGAGATCTATAGTTTAACTCTGCACAGGACTTTCCATTTCTTAATTCTCAGCCGGACCGCTTTTAGTTTACTTGTATGTTTTTGATAATTGTCATGTTTCAGGGTCCTGTTTTGCTTCAGCTTAAGTGTTTTAACAGATGGTCTCACGTTTTCTTCAAGCACCATCTGATGTTAGAACTCATGGTGGTTTGTCTGATGGTGAGCTGACCAGGTTCTACTGCAGCAAAGGATACCCAAACCATGACACCTCCACTTCAATGCCACACAAATAGTTTGAGGTTCTTTTCTTGGAATACTGCATTTTTTATTTCAAATATGTCTTCCAGTGGCCATATAATTCAATTTTAGACTTGTCTGTCCTGATCCCTGTCTACATTTTATCTGGCAAACCTTTACATTTATCTTAGAAAGCAAAGGTTTTCTCCTTGTACACGAGACATGGATTACGCAGGGGCAAGACGGGGCAATGCCCACCGCAACAAATGCCTGGCCCCCTCAAATCAGTTCTCAATCACACAAGCACAACCCCCCGGCCTTGCCTCCCCCTCCTCCTCCTACATTTAAGGGCAAAACACAGTCGCACTTACTACATACGCGCGGACTCAAAGCGGACGTCCGCCGGACATGTCCGCGCAAAGCTCAGTTTTCACGACACATGTTATGCTTAACATTATAGCGCTGCGGAAAACATTACGTGGCCTCTGGCCTGAAGTTTCTTTAGAGAAAGGGCCGGGGAGGGGGGCATTTTGGCGCCACACTTGCTGAAAAACGATTGCATTTTTTTTTCCAATCAGCATCCATGCATGACTGCGTAACGCATTGCCTACATGTTGTAGGCTACTCATTAAATCCAGCTGTTGACTGATGTTTGTCAGGTTTAATGAAGAGACAAAGAGGGAGATATACAACCAAACAGACAAATTAGACCATTTCACTCATTTCACTTATTACTTTGAAGGTAAAGTCTGAAGAAGAAAAGAAAAAGCATGGCCACAACCCTTTTTCTGAATGTCTAGTAGCCTATCTCTCACAATAAACTCTCACAATAAACATACAGTATAAATTACAGCATGCTGGCCAAACTCTGTTCTGTGTAGGTAAAAGTCACTTTCACTCAAGGAGCTATTTTCATTCTAGCATTTCTACTAAAACACTTGAGGAATCATTTTGCTCGGTAGTTAACATTACAGGCTAATATATGCAGAAGGCTAAATATAATGCTCTATAATAGAAAAAAGCAAACAAAAAAATAATAAATAAATAAGAAAAGGTTATTTAGCTGTCTGATGTTATTAGCATAATAATAGAGCCAATGCTAACGTTAAAGTAGGTTTGTTATTTGAAATGAAAGGCAGGTCTTAAGTTCAGCTACATGAAAGTGTGGTGAGTTATAATGATATTGGTAATGGTTTATTAGTGTAATGTTTCAACTAGGTGTTTCAAATCAGGTGAGAAAACAAATAATATTTTCTCACCTGATTCGGTGAGTCTCTTTTGATTACAATGCATAGCAGAACATTGATTTATTTCATTTACATATTTTCCAGCATAATTCCAAGAAAAGGGAGACTATAAAAGCATATATATATCCTGTTTTTCATTTTAATTTTCTAAATTAATTTGCCAGTGGATGCCTTTTTTTGGCTTAAGCACCTGCCTCCAAAAATGTCTGTGCATGTTCTGGTCTGGTTTTAGCTTTCTGAGTATCTTTTGTATTTCCCACTTCAGCATGATGCTGATGTCTCTTAACATCAAGTCAAAGATTAACAAAGTAAAGGTTGCACCTCAGTGTATATTAGATGAACTCACAGTTGATTAACCAATAACCACCACTGACTGATGATGTCATGTTCAACAGATTAATTTTTTTCAAAATAAATGAGTTATTAATGAGAAAAAAGACACAACGTTTTGGGATGTGCAGGTTTTTACTTTTCTGCCAACAATGACAACTATTTTGATATGAATAATTACTAAAAACATTCCAAATGTTGTGAAAAGCAGCCCAAATTTTATCAATATATATATATATATATATAAAATATTTTTTCCAGCCCAGCATGTTCAAAAGAAGCCCAACTGGGAGGAAACCAGTGCAGTCTGGCAAATTGCACAGTACTACACAGTTTACCCCAATCCCATAAAGAAAACACTAATCAACAGCAACAATAAACATGTGCATGCACACAATGTGTACCCATGATGATGCCCCCTTCACATTTCTGCCTGTCCCCTCATATATGCATGCCTAGAACCGGCCCTGCTTGTACACCTTCCATTTAATTTGGACTTGTGCAATCTTTTTCTTTTTGGAAGGCAAGCACTTTCATATCTACAGTAGCAAGAGCCTCATGTAGGTCCCATGATGACATTTTAGGGTTTATACTTCTGTAGCAACTTGCAGTCTGCTCCTGGGGTGAATTTGACTGAAAGGCTAGACGGGGGCATGTTTGCAGTTGTTTTTAATGTTCTCCACTTGTAGACCATTTTGTATAAAGTGAAATGACTGATTTAACACTTATTTGAGACCCCTTTAAATCCTTTGCCAGACTCATAAGCAGTTACAGACTTCTTTTTGAATGCCTTGGATAACTGTTTTGATCCTATCCTGATTCTCACACTCACTTTCACAGTCAGTAGGGCACCTATATGTCTGAGGCTTAAACAGTATATACCTCCTTGCGCTGAGTAATGATGTTCTAATCATGTGCACCTGACGTAATGCGCCTGTGTGTGTTTTAGCCATTTTAAGTGGGACTAAATGTGGGGAGTACTAATTTTATCCTCACCAGAAATGTAATTTTTTTTAAATTACATTTTACACAAAGTTTTAAAATATCTCTTCTTCAGTTTTATTGTTTATTTATATTGAACTTCTCAGTTCAAATTGATACTGAATATCATGCGGGCTCATGCTATATGCTGGCATGCTGTCGTGTCCATGTGTCTCCTGGGACGTGAACCCCTCACTCCACCCCCTCCCGAGGGACTAATTTGAGGGGAGGGATGATGTGTTTTGTTGCTTGTCAGAAACAATCACCCCCGGCCCATTACATTTACAGCACGTCGCGCTTTCATTGCTGTAACACACTCTGCTCCGAGAGAGGTGGAGAGTGGAGGGGTGGGTGGCTTTAAGGGGGCAATGGACAGAAATCATAATTTATGTAAACAGACAAAAAAACTGGCAAGCATCTGTAAGACAGGTTCAGAGGAGCTACAAGCGCATTTCTGATAACAGTTAAAATAAGTTCCTTTGTCTTTTTTTCTGTGGGATTGAACATGCAAAACAACTTTATTTAGGGAGGCCTGCACTGCCCCCACCTCTCTTCCTCTGTGTCCTGGCCCACCCGTCCTGCCTGTTCTGTTTGGGCACTGGAGGTTGTCAGTCGGGGTTTATGTCCAGTTCACTGGAGCTGAAAGAAGTCAGTTTTCTGTCTTGTTATGGAACAAGTCGTCCTGCCTCTCAGGAGTGACGGTCTGGGTGAGCAGGGTAAGCAGGGAGTGGGACCATCCCCTGGAGACGACCAGCAGTGAGGAAGTCAATGCAGCTTTTGTGTCACTGCTGTCGGCTTCGCGTTTGGTAATTACACCCCCCTGTCCCTCTATGTGAGCACAGACAGGACTTTTCCAGAAGATATCCTAACCTAACTGGCTCACATAAGTGCACAACACACAGTCAACAAAGCTTAACTTCTTACAGAGCTCAACAATGAATGATTGAAGAAGATACAGCAAATATATTTGATAAATAGAGCTGCAGAGTTTGCGTAGTGACCCCTGGAAAGCTTTTAGACTGGAGCCCATTAAAACTTCTATCTGTTATCTCAACGGTGTTTCTTTGGTGTTCTCTTTCAAAGTAAGAAGCAATATTTTGACCTAAATGAATTTATGGAAATCAGGGTGCACAGGAACATTTAATTATTGCAGGATTTATGAGCCTTATTTCCCCCACACAAACCATTTACACATTACACCACCTATAGGATCAGGAGAGATGAAGCATGATTCAAATAAATCATCTTTAGCTTCATATTTTACTGATTCAGAGCCAGCTCAAGCCTTATGCCAAATTATTAGCAGGTATATTAATAACATTTTCAGGGCCTTTGATAGAGAAAAAGGCCCACAGCATCAAAGATCATCTATCTTACCAAACAGGGGGCAAAAGGTGCTTTTCTGAACAGTCATCCTTTCTTTCCCACCTGAAGGTTTTCTTCCTGAAAAGCTCAGTCTTAGTCTTATTTGGTGAAAGCAGATTGTTCCAGTTAAACTCCCAGTAGAGTCTAGCAGACTCAATGTTTATGTTTGTGTTATGTTTGTTGTTTGTTGAGGACCCAAATAACAGCAGGTCAAGGAGATGCACAGGGCTCAGAGTAGGTTTAAAACCGGAAAAACTTACAGCGCATGAGGAAATCAAGCAGGAACCAGGACAATAGAAATAGCAGAATCCAGCAGATGATGACAGAAAAATGAGAGACTATAAATACTGGGGAGTGTATTATTTGTCATGAACCCCGGATGGGTCAAATTAGCAGAATGAATGTCACTTTTGTGGGGAAAACACGCAGAGGTAAATGAGGGGGAAAAATGGGGAAAAAAGGAAAAATGGCTGAGAGTCCACAGGGAACCAGGGAAAGCAAAGACACAGAAACCCATAAATAAAGAATGCAACTTTAAATACAAGTACAGAACAAAAACATGAGGAAAATCTTAAAACTGACAAATTAACTAAAAAGGGGAAAGCAAAGAGTGACAAATCACTGATCGCTGATTACTAAAACCCAAAAGTCCCAAAGCTTGGGGACTGTTCTGCTGACTGTGGGCCAATTTGGCACAGTTTTAGGTTTTTTTTAAAGTAATGCCTTGACTGTAAAAATGGAATTTTTGTTAATAATTAACAATAATAAAAAATTAAAATTTAAATTTTATAAATTTTATTTTTATTGGTCCTTTTGGGGTCAGCCTTATCTTTTTTGTCTTCGTTTTGGCAGATATTACACTCTAAAAAATCATGCAGGATGGAAGGTTTGCAACCCAAAAAAAATAGATCCACAGGCCCCCAAATAGCTACCAATCAATACAGTACTGCCGCGGCTTAAAAATATGTGTGATTAAACACCAAATTAATGATTTATCCTGTAGAACCGGGGTCTCACAGTTTAAAATCTGATTGTTTCTAATATACTGTATCTCAAAAAAATTTTTTAGGCATCAATTCATCTTACCTGTCGTTTTTTGTAAAAAGATAAAATGATGCGTTTTTTGTTCCCGCTTTTTATTATCACAATCACTTGGTTTTTTTAAATTTTAAACATGATATAAAGGCATTTTTTTTAACTCAATTGGCTACCCTTTTAACATGTTCACCTTTTCAAATTCGTCAAATTCTATGTGCCAAATACCCATGGGTATGATCATGTCACCCCTGCATTGGGCACATTTGAGTCAAATAACTGAAAAAGGGGGAAAAAAAATTTAGTTTTTTTTTCAGGATATTATACTAAGGAGCATCTGTTAGGCTACTTCAATTAAAACTCCTCCATTTGAACCCAACTAGCTCGGGCTCCTTTCAAAAACAGGCACAGAATAGGCTCGCCTTGATCTGTGAAATTGTCAAAATCCCCGGGGCTCAGGGGAACTTCGGTGGGCCAGTGTAGCGGGGAAGTCAGGGCTAATCCGGGAAAAAAGGGGGAGAATCACGGGCCTGGGAAAAAAAAGGAAACCAATAACAAAGGGTCAAGGGCGTATAAAATATGCGAAATCCTATTACACCCCGCCGCAATTCCCAGAAAAAGTGGGTGAAAATTTGGGGGTGAGTTTGAGATGTGGCCCAACGCAAAGGGGGAAGAATATGGGGGGCCCCTGCTTTTTGGGGAGGGCTCACAGGACAAAAAGGGCAATTTTCTGGAGGAAAAGGGGGAAGAAAAACCCCCTCCCCATCCCAACAAAACCCCTTAAAAATGCATTTGGACTTTATGCGGTAAGAAAAGGGGGGGACTAAAAAAAGGGGGGCAAAAGTTTTTCCAATGAAAATGGGGTTTTTTTGGGCGGATTAGGGACAGGCCCCAAAGGAAAAAGGAATAACTTCTCCCTTTTTAAACAGTATTTTTCCCCTCCCAAGCAAGACCCAAAGTTAAAAAAAACTGGTTGGGTTAACCCTTCTGTTTTTCCCGATTTCAAGAGGTCATATAAAATCAGTTATTAAAAAACCCTCCCTAGCAGTTTTTGATCCGACCTGCAAGTTAATTGTTTGCCTGGGGGTTTAAAAAAGGCCTTCTATCTTTCCTCCCTTTTTTTTGGATGCCAATAGATTAGAGAAGGGCCCAAAAACCTTAAAAAATTTTAATTTTTCAGTCCCTCAAATTTCTAAAAAATAAAATTTGGGCCAGTAACCCCAAGATAAAATGTTTTTCA
Organism: Crenichthys baileyi; assembly: GCA_036173005.1. Lineage (NCBI taxonomy): Eukaryota > Metazoa > Chordata > Actinopteri > Cyprinodontiformes > Goodeidae > Crenichthys > Crenichthys baileyi. The sequence goes on along the minus strand of JAHHUM010001358.1, from coordinate 108 downwards.
TTCCCCTTTTTCTTTTAATTAAATTTTATCCTTAAAAAAGCCAATCTATCCAAAAATGGTAGAAGATATGTAATATTTAAACCCTTTTTTTAAAATTGGAAAACATTT